>VUQI01051712.1:0-14828 GCA_015106735.1 Paratilapia polleni | reverse complement strand
AGTGAGGAAGAGGAAGTGCTCAGTGTATCATAGGAAGCCCCCAGCAGCCTAGGCCTATTGCAGCTTAACTAAGGGATGGTTCAGGGTCACCTGATGATGGTCTTTAAGATATGATGGGACGTGATTATTTAAGACCTTGAATGTACGGACAGAGATTTTAAATTCAATTCTGGAATTAACTGGTAGCCAGTGAAGAGAAGCTAATATGGAAGAAATATGGTCTCTCTTTCTAGTCCCTGTCAGTACCCTCGCTGCAGCATTCAGGATTAACTGAAGGCTTTTCAGGGAGCTTTTAGAACAACCTGATAATAATGAATTACAATAGTCCAGCCTAGAAGTAATAAATGCATGAACTAGTTTTTCAGCATCACTCTGAGACAGGATGTTTCTAATTTTAGAGATATTGCGCAAATGCAAGAAAGCAGTCCTACATATTTGTTTAATATGCTCGCTGAAAGACATATCCTGGTCAAAAATGACTCCAAGATTCCTCACAGTGTCACTGGAGGCCAAGGTAATGCCATCCAGAGTAATTATCTGATTAGCTGTCATATTTCTAAGATTTTTAGGGCCAAGTACAATAACCTCAGTTTTATCTGAATTTAGTAGTAGGATATTGGAGGCCATCCAGGCCTTTATATCTTTAAGACATGCCTGTAGTTTAGGTAATTGGTGTCATTTGGCTTCATGGATAAATACAGCTGGGCATCATCTGCATAGCAATGAAAATGTATGCTATGTTTTATAATAATACTGCCTAAGGGAAGCATGTATAATGTAAATAGAATTGGTCCCAGCACAGAACCCTGCGGAACCCTATAATTAACTTTAGAGTGTGAAGAAGACTCCCCATTTACATGAACAAATTGGAGTCTATTCGATAAATATGATTCAAAATAAGGCTACAACATTCCTTTGTGTCAATTGTACCACTCTGTGTAACAATGTTTGTACACCAGTAATCACAGCAGGGTATGGCTTATTGTTTGTCAAAGTCTTTTTTTTATTAGAGAAAATATTCTTTCTTTGGTGTTCTTTCTCAGGCTAGACGGTACCCTGCAATGTGCAATAATGTTATCGAGCTGTTATCGGAGGGTACAATGTCGCACAGTGTTCCTTTCTGTTGTTTAGGTTTCACTAAACATTTCAAAACCTTCATGGAGTGTACAAAAGTTCTGCTGAACACTGAATTCAAAAAGAAATCAAATCTATGTGGTCTTTTCTCTCAGCAGTGTATAACAAAACACGCATCAAGATTTTTTTTCCCATATTCCTGCCTCCCATGTACTTCTTATTCACCCTTTTTGGTGATTTAACAGGGAAACATGGGGCCGCCAGGACTAAAGGGAGATCAAGGACCGGAGGTGAGTCTTTGTATTTATCCCAGGGCTGCTGTGCCATTTAGAGTAGGTCAAACTTCGATGTCTAAAAATGTGCTAAATACAAGGTAAAATGATACCCATATAGGCATGAAAGACCATTATAGCTTTGACCAAGTAACAGACTAACCAAGGCCGCTGAGGTTTTGGTCATTAATAGAGTAATGACCATTAATAGAGAGTTTTAGTGTTTCTCAGCCTGTTTTATTCTTTTGAGTAATGTTCATGATGATATAAAATGTTCCCCAGTCTTACTGTAAAAGACATATTGAAAGATAAAAGCCAAGATACAGTAAAAGTTCAGTTTCCATGGTAACATGCAGAACATTCAGATCATCCTCATACGCAAAGACAATAATGAGTTGAAAAGGGGAACACACATCAGCAGCTTGTCTAGAATGACCCCCGTAGCAAGGATATTAGCTTTAACTTGAAATACCACGTGCATGCAAACCTACTGCTACTCAGTCTTAATGGCATCCTAATTACAATGAAACTAAGCATGGTTTATTAAAAAGGCAGCATTTCAACAACATTTCATGAAATTCTCTGGAAAGTCAGTGTTTGCCTTGTAGCTAGCCCAGACCATCTATCTGTCACCAAACAAAGGGAATCAAATGTCCAAAGTGCTGTTTTTCCATTGTGTTTTTCCAGGGGAAGCAAGGCCTGCCTGGACCCACTGGACCCCCAGGACTCCCGAGCAAGCCAGTAAGTGCACAGGCATCATAAATGCCAGCACTTCATGTCAAGTCTTCCTTTTTTCTCATTGCCTTATCTGTCACCTTGCCATATCCTCTTCTTTCTTAACTCAGCCAGCCAAATAGAGAGATAAACAGATAAACCTCAGCAGGCAGAGACAGAGAAGAAGTGGGAGAGAAAAGTCCAGAATTTTTACACAGACGATCAGTAATCAAATTTAAGAATTAATTAGTGGAAAGAGGCAAATCTAAGCGCTTTATGCCGGGAACGGAGGCAGAGGCCCAATCTGTTCTCCACACCTGCTTCGGTAATGAGCATCTGTCTTTATTCAAAAGCAGGGAGGGAAAAGAGGCATTTCATAAATCCTGGCTAAGGGAAATTATGTTGGAACACAGCAGCCTGCTGAAGCAGTGAGGAGGAGGAGATAAATGTGTGTGAGAAGATGAAGGCCTGGTGATAGATGTGTCTCTTCTCACCACTATTTACAGGGCTCGCCAGGGGAGCCAGGGGTGCCTGGGAAAGATGGACTGAAAGGAGAAAAGGTAGGTAAACTTCAAATCAAGTTCTCACCTGAAAGTAAAGAAATATGAAGCTATGATGTTTTATCACAGGTTGAACATGCTAGACAACTTGCGAAGATACCTTTTAGATGACTTGCCCTGCGTCCAATCTTCAGTCAGTCTGTAACTTTGTGTTCCCGTCTTTGATGCCTCTCACTACTCTGTTTTTGTACACAAACGTTTTTCTTGCAGTTGTACTCCAAACACTTTGCTGAAAGTGGCAAAGTAGAAAAGTGGAAAAGTACGCAGCTGACATGCATATTTGATGGGGTTTGTTACTTGTCAGAAAGAATGAAGATGCATTCAATTCTCCCCACCCACCAGAGTCACTCTGTTATTCTCTAGAGCAGAGAAATAGAACTAAAGTGCTTAAGCCTCCTATATTCATTCACATAAAGTGCTTAAGCCTCATTTTTTTCATTGTATAATCCTCCTTTGTCAAATTTGCTATACTGTCTCCAATCTAAGAGGCACTTCATTTATGTGATACTCTATGAATAAATGGGGGGAGAAAATAAGCAGTGTCTGTGCCCTAAATATGAGGCTGGGGCTAGGAGACAGTTAGCTTAGCTTAGGATAAAAACTGTTAGCAGATGCAGCAGCATAATAAATAGCAACAGAAATAAATATTCTTAATAGGAGCTGTAAAGCTCACTAACAAATATGTTATAGCATAACCAACCAAGCAATCATACAGAGAATAGTTGGGATTTTACTGGGGTTTATGTGCAAGACTATTTCTTGAACAGTAATAGCTGCTAATATTATTGACCAAACTGTTTAATGCCATGATAGCCATTTGGTGAATGTCAAGCATGGTAACATACTCAAATGGACTAAGCTGACATGTTAATTTATAGCAGGTAGTGTTTCCAACATTCATTTACCATTTCAGTATAGTTTGGTATCATGCTAAAATTTGATAAGTAGCAGTAAAGACACTGTTCAGGTAAGGCTAAAGGTGGCGGTGTAGGTTTTTCCAGCCATATGTTATATATCTGTATGTGTATGTAACTGTATTGTGCAAAATAGAGTTTTGATCTCATGGTGCATTTAGAATAAAAGTCAGCAAAGTCACGAGGATTTATCACCATACATGTACAAAATTTAAATCCATCAAATACATTTTTTTTTTTTTTTAGATTTCTCAGTCTAGAAAAGAAGGAAAAAGCTGATAATTTGAAACCAATTTCCCCCAATTCATTAGAACATAAAATGCACTGAAACAAAATGGTATTCATTAATATATTAATATGCGAAAGATTTACCAGATTTATTCAAGACAGAGCAAAAAGCGCAGACAATACTATTTCTCAAGAACTTTAAACGTGCATAAATTTGTAAGAGTGCGCCATGCACTGCCAAAAATGATCCCACTAACAAAGTGTTGGGGTTGATACCATTCACATGTGTGTCCTTGCATTTTTTCCAAGGTCCCTTTGTTCTCCTCCCTGTGTGTAACACTGCACTTCCTTTGCATTGTTAAGAGGATGGGGCTAATTTAATATTTTGTCTACGGCGAAATACTGTCTGTCTTTCTGTCTGTAGGGGGACTCTGGTGGAGTGATAGGGCCACCGGGACCTTCAGGTCCTAAGGGTGAGCCTGGCGAACCTGGAGGTGGCTATATGGTGGGTATTATGTCAAGAGTAGACAGTCACTTTAACCTCACCTTTTTGGCTTCAGCCCTGAAGACACAGGATGCAAAATCAAAAACCATCAATGCAGAACAATAAAACAGCAGATGGAAACACAATAGAATCTCAGAAATGTTGATCTTCTGCAAACATCTGGAGTAGCAGCAGGCAAGTCAAAGAAACTAGGTCCTCCAGCAGCATAGATGGGGTGACATTATGAAGTTGCAATATCATTAGGCAATCCGCCATCACATAACCCCATCCTGGATAATCACCTATCCTTATAATTGGAGCACATAGCTGTTCAGTTTGTTTTATGGACATGGCTCTGCATATAGAAATGTTCATTATAGCATTACCAAAAAGGCTGTGCATGTGGGCCACGGTCTCAATCCTGGTTGATGATGCTTGCACTCCTCAATCACCTGTGGTGTTCTACAGCTTTAAACAGTCATGTTTGTTTGTGTGTGTGGAAACACAAATCTGAACATTAAGCCCAACAGCAGACCTACTGATCAAGCAAGCAAGGGGTGCTGTGAGCAGAGTAATAAAGAAAAGATTGTGTTCAGGCTGACATATTTAAACCTCTTAACATTCAGCACTGTGAAAAATTGGAAAGGGACTGAAAAACATGGCTATGAGTGTCAAGAGTGGGTGTTTGCAATTTTCCAGTGACCTCCTATAGTGTTACACACAATAGGTGAAAAAACTAAACAGAGAGAAATGGCTTTCATTTAAAGCAGCCATGTTTGTCTTTTGCAAATGTCATTACTGTGTGGAGACATGGGAAGACTACTTCTCAACATTTATGGTCTTTGTCATGTAAGAAAAATAGAGTGTCAATGCACTACTAATGTCTACTAGGTTGTTTTTTTTGTTGTTGTTGTTGTTTTATGCATTCATGGGATCAAAGGTTCTGTACTTCCCAAACTTTAGTGTTTATCATTTGACTGAATTGGTACATTTCTCCCAATAACTGTAAGAATTGCTGTGTTCGTTCAAATGCAGCTTCTGCTCAGCTCATTTACATTGTGCAATGTAGGACTTGTACCACCAATACATGCTGACCACAGAAATCAATGTCTCATCTGGACGGTACAGTAAATAATGCTCACACCTCGATTCCAATCAAGGTTTTTTGCTTTTTTTTTTTTGTTCTGTTTTTTCCTCTGTGGTATGGCATTATCACTTTGCATCTGTACAGTGAAACTAATAAAATTGTTGTAAGCGGTATTGAACGTGAGCTCAGAAGACAGCACTGTACTCTGACTCTTCACTCTTCAGTCTGTAGCTCATACTGATTCAAGAGTCCTCTTTGAATTAAAGCACTAGGATTGCTTCTTGGGCCTCACCTCAGTTCTCAAAGAGAATTGCTGATGAATGTGCAGTGAATTTCTATTCTGATGTCTTCTTGTTTTTTTATAGGGTGATGGGTTGCCTTTAACTAGAGGGTCTCGTGGACCTAAGGTAGGTACCCCTCCTCAATGCAACGTGAAAACTAAGGAAACATTTTCACCAAATTGACAATAAAAAGTGTAAAAAAGTGAAAAAAAAATCCAACTAAACAACTTTAATTGTACCACAGAAAACTAGAAACAAATAGCTTACCTGGCATGAGCTCCAGGAAAGCTTGTTGGCTTGGAAACTTGTCACGGGAATGAAAACTGATACTTTGTCTTACTGAACTTAACACTGACCACAAGGTCTCTACAGCAAGCAGTGCATTAGCTGTACATTACATCATTATACATGATGTAATATTATGTAATCCAAGACCAAGACCATAATGTTGAGATCAGAGCTCTGTGTGGCCATCTGAACACTCTGTTCCGATCAACTGATGCAATATTCCTCTATGGAAAAAATAAGTAGAACCTTGGCTTTAGAAGCTAGAAATTTAGCAGAAATAACTTCTTATAGTATCTTCTGCATTATTGTCCACCAGGTCTTACACTGCCTTGCTGAAATTCCTAACCACTCTTCCATACAAAGTTTCTTCAGCTGCAAAATGCACAGGATTCAAATGGGATCCTGTGTATATATTTTTTTTTTTGACTGGCCCATTCTGTAACCTTAAGTTTTCTTCTTTTTGAGCCAATCCTTGCTAAATTTACCAGTGTGCTTAAGGTCATTATCCCATTGAAAGGTCCACTTCTGGTTCAGCTTCAACTTTCTGAACATATTATCTTCAAGGACACTGCTTTACAGCTGATGCTAGGTGCTTCTCCTGAAAAGTGGGCTCTGGTCTATTGTTTCTGCATCCAAGCCATTCTCTTTGATTTCTTAGAGCACATTATTCCAAAAAGGCCTGGCTTGAAGTTTATTATCAAACTAATTTTGTTTTGATGTTCTTTTTGGATGGCAAAGCTTTTTTTCCTGGCACACTTAAATATCCTGCAATAAAGTTTTAGGGTTTTTGGAGACTTCTTTTTGCTTCTGACAGTCTACTCTTGGGCAAATTGGGAGTCATTTGATATCTACATCACATGTAGATGATGTATGGATGAATGGAATGATTCATTTTGCTACAAATTATTAGAATATCTATCTAGAGCCATCGTCAGACTTACTGTCATCCACAAAGAAATTTCTGAAGGCTACTGAGAAATCAGTCAGTTTCTACTTGTCACATTAGAAGGTGTGTAAATGTAGAGGTATACTTACTTTTTCCATGTGACTGGTCTCTTTATATATAAATTATGAAAAAAATACATATAATGTGGGTTTTATGTTATGTGTTTGAGTGTATTACATTTATATACTATTTTCTTATTCAAATATGTTGGAAAAAGTCAACAATTTCCATATGATGTACACTTCTTTTTTTAAACATGAAGATATACCTTCTTAGGTACATGTAACCCAGCTGGAAGGTACTAGTATAATTGATATCATTGAAATAGTCAAAATATGCTTATTTTTAACCCTCTGAGGTCTGAGGACGCCTAAACCTATACTGGAGGAGATTTCATTTTTTCTGATGACTTTGTGTTACAATTATCTGTGGAATTGTCATGGAAAATAATTGCATGTTTGAGTATATTATGTACATACATAGGCAAAATGATGTACATAATTAAAACGCGCATGATAAATGGCTTTCGCCACTGTTATGTATTTTCTTTACGCTTAAAGCTAAAAGGCAAAAGATAACAGGAAATGGGTTCTGGCAGACTTTGAATACTTAATGATCATGCAGCGCAGCAGCCCTCCCTTTACTTGGATTCACCATCACGGAATCACCATTGACCGCTCCCTTGTGTTTGTGTTAGGGTGAGAGAGGTGTCCCAGGATTGCCTGGAGACCACGGTGAAAAGGGCGAACCTGGGGAGAGTATTACAGGGCCGCCTGTGAGTATGATGTTTTATTGACTAGTCATTGTCTCCCACATGCATTATTTAGTGCCAGCTTTGAAACATTCAGATTCCTGTTTTTGAAAGACATACTCTCTGATGTGTGTTTATTAGCAACATTGGTGGTTACTGTGAGGTGTTGGTGTATTGCTTTCTTCCTTCATCATACATGCGCTTGGCTGCTAGTTTGAAACTCAGATTTGACTGTGAGTGAGTCTGTGTTCATTTTTGAAATACAGGGTTGTAGACAGAGAATCAATAGAGCAAAAGGTGTCTAACACAATTCCTTTATTGGATCCTGGGTGCTAGAGGGCAGATGGTGTTAACAAGATGTGTGATGTGTTCTTAGGGCCCCATGGGACCCCCCGGGGAGCCAGGAATTGAGGTTTGTGGAAAACTGTCTGTATCCACAACACACAAACAACACCTTCAAGTTGATTTTTGAAGATTTTCATCTAATTAGTTGTGGTTGTCTCTCTGGCAATTTTCTTACAGTACTAATAACACTTACTGTAGGTGATTGTATAAAGTAAGATTGCTAGACTCTATCTTGGTATTTTTCAGGGCCCTCGTGGACCCCAGGGACTATCTGGCCCTCTTGGAGCTCCAGGAAGAGAGGTGAGTTAGAGCAGTCTGTCCTTCCACTCTTTTTCACTCCCTTGCACATATACAGATAAAAGATGGCTCGAAGCATGAAAGAATGTCAGCTACCAACTGTGGATGAACAAGTACAATGTATCACAGCTCCTGGACACAAATCCCCACCAACAGAGAAGAGTGTGAAAGCTGCAAGTTATAGCCTTGCCTGTCTGCTTGATATCATAGCCAGAAGGGCTGTTAACTTCTTTCTTTGTCTCAATTAAAGGGCTCCCCTGGTAGGCCAGGTCCACCGGGGCCTGCTGGACCTCCAGGTGAACCAGTAAGTAAGAAAATCTCTGTTTTGCTTACTGCAGTTCAGCATCACTTATCAGCCATGAGACCTACTGAGATCACTTTAAAGTCAAACTCAATATTCAGACTATAGCTGTGGTTTTGGAATAATGAGCAGATATAGTTCTAGTGTTCGGTAACCAACATCACATTCAGAAAAATGTTGCAGTTTACAACAAATTGGCGGCACCCTGTTGTTAGAGCATATTTTCATGCCTTTCTTGTGTCTTTGTGAGTTTCAAATGAGGAACGTTTACTATAGTGCTAATAGCTGTAGCATGAGTACCTTACGAATCCTACTGCTGCTGCATCAAAGCCTTGAAAATTTAGCATTTTAGCCCATTTATATTCATGTGTTACAAAGATGCATGAAAGCCATTTATAGTCCATTTTATGTTTTTTTTTTTTTAATATACATGGGCTTCACATCAAAATGTTTTTTCTCAGCTCTAGAGAACAACAATATTTTGAAGATGTGAGTATCATGTCTTCCAGCAACAAAGTTATTAAAATGTTTCCTAAAGCATTCCAGATAAGACTGAGAATAAAACACTGAAACCAAACTTAGTTAAAAATGTTCAGGGAAAATCACATTCCTGGCATGTAAGATGGTCTTATATGCCTAGTGATGTTAAAAGAAGCAGACACGCAAAACAAACAGCTGCAGAACACACAAAAACATGAGAGATGAGATCTGAAATTAAGACTTTTTCTTCTTTTTCTGACAGACTGCCCTGCCAATTTTTGGAGACATGGGTGCTTTACTTAAGGTATTTCATCTTTTCATAATGATAATTACATTGTTGTCACAATGAATGGCATGCAAAAGGGTCTCAGGGTTAGTATTTAAAATTGACAGTGTTCATTGGTTTCAAACAGCACTATTCTACTAATATATGAATGCAACCAGTTTAGAGAGATACTGTGAAAAAGCCCTTGAGTGCCTCCATCAGGGTGGCTGTGAGAAGGATATCCAGAAAATAAAAGAAAACAATTTCACAAGAAAGCCAGGATTACTCATTCACCAGAGGTGCACAGTGTGACATGTTTGGTAAAGCCTCTCAGTATGATAATGAAATATTGAAATATCACACAAGTGCAATGCAAATAAAGTGCAAAACAAGATTATAAAGAGATTACTGTCTCAAAAGATATAATCAGCTTCAGACATGCAAACATACTGTATACAGTTTTGCAAAACAATAATTGCTAAAAAGCAGTTTTCCATTCAAATATGAAGGCAATGTGGCACCATTTGACGCAAATGCCTGAAAACACCTATCACTTCTCACTTTCCTCTCTTTAAATCTTTCCTGCCAAATTTTACATCACTTAAACCTTAACACCCCAATTAGTAAATCCTAAGGAATGCTAACGCTCATGACATATTTAAGTTTGGTCCCAAAATCACCAGACTTGCAGCACTTTGAAAATGTTTTTTAAAGTATTCGTCATGCATTGGAATATACAGTATATTGTTGCAACAGTCCTTAACCTTTTCTGACCAAATGCAGAATATGCAACAGGACTGCAAAGCCAAACCTAATGCCAGGCACTTCTCTGCCTGTATTTCTTGAGATTATAGCGTTAAAATGGGATCAAGTAGTGCTTTAGTAGCTTCTACCTTTCATAATGGGAAAAATCTGTCAAAATCCATGCAAATTTCTTTTCTTTTTTTTTTAATTGAAGTAGATTAGTCACCTTAGTACATGTCGTTAACTGCAGGACAGCACTTAGCTAAATTAAAGCTTTTTGGTTTTAATACTTAACACATGTCAACTCTGACAATAAATATAATGCCTTCACATGATTAATCATTGATAGATAAAGCCAGGTGTCAGCAGACTTATTATTTTATGTCAACCCTTCCCTCAGAGTCAACTTATTTTATCCATTAAGTGCTCTGTTCGATTCAGCTGCTGTTTACAGCCTTCATCAGAGTTGCATAGTGCCACTGTGCTTAGTACTTTTGACACCTTGATGACACCCACAAAAAAGGGCTAAACACACTTAACATGGGCATAGTTTTTCCCTTTCATTCATGTCAGTAACGGCATGCTATTCTTATTTTGTCATTTTGTTGAAATTTGAGAATAATAGAGTTAAATCAGAATAATTTAAAGATAATTATTCATTTTATTTTTCAAATTTAGTTAGTTTTTTTATTTTATTTTGAAATATACTTTTTATTGCCTTTTCCTAACTTAAACCAGCTACTTCTTTCCTGTCCCAGGAGTAGAGCCTATACTGTATCTAAAACAGACCAAGGACAACAATGCGATGCAATACAATGCGTTACAATGTGTTACAATGCGTTACGATACGATGCGACGCAATAAGATACGAGGCAATGCAATGTGATATGATACAGTACAATATGATACACTTTGTCATTCCCTTAGGGATATTTTTCTTGGATCAGTACTGGTGCATTTAAAAAAAATGTCATTCTACATTTCATGAGCAGAGTACATAGGCATGCAGCATCAAACACATACTAGTATCCATATGTAAAAATGGTCTTACAAAAAAGTCTTTAAAGCAGCACTCCTTAAAACCACTTGAGGAAAAATGCCTGGAAATTCCTTAACAAGATGATGCGCTCACAAAATCGAGTAAACACATTTTAAAACATTCAAATACAGCATTAAAACATCCAATTAAAATGAGTCAAATGTAGCTGCACATAAGCCCGAGCCTCAACACGAAGCAGTGCCAATGGAAGTGGTCCAATGATATTTAAGTTCTCACCTAAATGTCACAGTCAATGAATTTGACAAAGTTCACCACTCACCTCAATGAGGGACACTCTTGGAAGCACTCTAGGTGGGTTCACATTATTTCTGCTCTGCAGACATTTTGAGAACACTTTATGTCAGTTGGGGTCTTGTCCTCCACCCAGGGGATGTGACATAATAAAGGGCGAAAATACAGTGTTCAGCTCAGCCTGATGAAATCTCATCTTTGCCACCACTTTTGCTTCCTCCCTTGCCTGCACTGGTAGAATGCCTGCAGTGTGTGCCAGACAAGAGTCCCAGGGCTGCCTGGACAGAAGGGAGAGAAGGGGTCCCCTGGAGTGCAAGGAGTAGAGGGCTTGGTGGGAGAAAAGGTACAAGTAACCCATTAGCATAGCAGACAATTTGAAACAGACACTCTACAACTTTACTTTGATTTGCATTACACATCATGCTTTTAGGGCTGCTCTTTGGATATTTTGAGCAGCTTGTTTGAAGCTGTATTCTTTATGCGCTTCTGTTCTAAACAGGGGGATCCTGGTGTCAGAGGTCCGATGGGTAACCCGGGAAAAGAAGGCCCAAAGGTAGGCAAGGGGATGTCAAGCATAAACTAGTAAATAACAAAATACATCTCATACAGATATTACTAAATGAATTACTCAGTTTATCAGCATGGCAGGAGTGTGTAGTATTTATAGCCTCATTTTATGATATTGTTTCCTGAAATGTGTTTAATCTGGTATACAGAGATTTACAATGACAAAAGCTTTTCATAAATTTCCTTTTGGATTATTGCTGAATGCCTAACCAGCTGTTCCACAACTCATATTATTCTGAACACACTTAGGTACTCACTGCAGAAGTTGTTGCTATGGATACAGTCTTGTACCACGGTTAAACAGGCTAGGCAATTTCAAGTTGTGTGCTGGAAGACAAATTTTGAAGTTTACACCCATCAGACTTTAGTTTGAGGCTTTTTTTTTTTGGTGAAAAACATTCACTTTTCCCTACCTTATTGCTTCTGCTTTCCTGTAGGGAGTAAAAGGAGAGAGAGGGTTCCCAGGCCCTACAGGAGATAAAGGTGATGAGGTGAGTAAAGAAAAAGTTGAATCTAAACAAATTAATCCAGTGGTTATCTAACCAGGTCAGAAGTCACCGTGACATTGAGGAAGAGGTTTTTCAAACGAATGTAAATATATTGTAATGTCGGCCTCATCTTAAAGTCTGTCTACTCTGAGAGTCTGTTTTCAAAAGAAGCTATCAAAAGCTATCCACAGAGCTGCATTTGCACTATGCCCTATCTCTTGCTCTCTGAGGAGCTACTTTATAAAGAACAAAGCCTGCTCTGCATGTTTGTGTGTGTTAATTTTTTTTTTAAAAAGGCACTCTTGAAAACAGCTGAGAAGCTTTTCATAGGTCAGCTTTCAGCACTGAACCGCCATGGCAGATAATTTTTACTAACATGCACACTTGTGACTAGATTATATAGGCTCAAATAAAAAACACGCTTTGGCCCAATAGAAGTTTTTTCTTTCAATGATCAAAGAAATATTTGACAGAAACGCATGCAACGGCATCTCTAAAATACAACAAACAGTACACTATAGGACCTAGTCTCTAAATAAATTAATAATGTTGTTGCATGATAAACTAGCCCACAGTAGAAAATACAATGTTTTGCTGCTTCTGCATGCTCAGATAAGCTATAAAGAAAAGAAAATGCAAACATAAGCCCAGTAGTCATTACAGTGCATAGAAAAGCTTTCAAATTCATCCTTTAAAGTATAGTTGTAAATTCTATGTGCTGAATTACTTCATCAGAGATATTTACAAAACAGACGCAACACCACATGGACCAATAATTTAATTAATCCAATTTTAAGAATATATGCTTGGTGTGTTGTGAGCAGTTTAGCTAGTGTTCAGCATGGCCACTTAATTTTCCATCACCACCATAGTTTGTAGAATCTAGGACCCAAACAGGCGACTCAAGGTAGACAAAATAACAAAAGGAGAACCTTTTATTAGGTTGATAGAAAAGTCCAGTTACTAAATCCAACAGAGAATAAACAGAGATCCAAGAAAACCACAGGGAACCAGGGTAAACAGCGAGCAGATATCAGGGATACACAGATAGAAGGACTGGCCTCTATGCACACTGAGGAGACAGGTGGGGAGCAAGACACAACTGAACATAAAGAATACAGGTGAGAACAATCAGGACAATCACAAACAGGAAGTAAAACTAGAATGAGACACCACAGAAAACCAGTCACAACCATAGACAGTAGAAAACATGGATGTAGTTTCCGGGTTGGAAAAATGAAGCCAATGCGAAAGTACCTTAAACCTGCATTCTATGTGAAGGCCACCAGATGGCAGTAGCTATGGTTGCAAAAATACCGCCGGTCCTATAGAAGTCTATGGGAAAAACGTCTTTCTGTCTTGACCTCTGTAAACACTTTGCTGCTGTGTTTATGGGCTGAGTCACTCATTTTGGGTCATATTGAATAAAAAATTAAGTCTATTTTGTAAATCTTTTTGTAAATCTGAAACCACACGCTCATTGGCTTATGAGATGTCAATCACAAGTCATTAGCCAATGAGCGTGTGGTTTCACAGTCAGATCCGCCCCTCCTCGTCACATCCGATTTTTTTGCAACCAAGATGGCAACGGTGGAAACACTCATCTCAAGGCTTAAAAACAGGAGTTCAGAAAACAACGGGTGATGTCACGGTAGCTACGTCCATCTTTTATACTGTCTATGGCCACAGCTGAAACAAGGAGACACTGAAATAAGAAGGACATACAAAACATGAATGAGCTACTTCAAGGAACACAGAAAGACAAGACAGAATGAGGAACAGATAGGGAAACACTGAGTGAACTAAACACACAATTAACAAACTCAAAGTAGGAACTGAAGCTGAATACAAGTCAAGAATTCAGAACTAATGCTAATCTAATGCTAATCTAAATAGGCATCCAAAACCCCTTAAAACTAGATAGGAACCAGAACACAGAATTGCAGAAACGTATTACCAGAAAACCATGAAGTAAACACAGAAATCAAAGACTCAACAATACCACAAGAAATTCTCACAAACTCTCAATATTGGAATAGCAAACAAATTCAATTCAATTCAATTCAATTTTATTTGTACAGCGCCAAATCACAACAACAGTCGCCTCAAGGCGCTTTATATTTTAGGGTAAAGACCCTGCAAATTAGACAGAAAAGACAGAAAACCCCAACAATCAGACGACCCCCTATGAGCAAGCACTTGGCAACAGTGGGAAGGAAAAACTCCCTTTTAACAGGAAGAAACCTCCGGCAGAACCAGGCTCAGGGAGGGGCAGCCATCTGCCGCGACCGGTTGGGGATGAAGGGAAACAGAAGAGAGCAGAGCGAGACAGGACAAAAAGGCACACCTATAGGAGAGAGACAGGGTTAATAATAGCTAATGATTAAATGCAAGTGGTGTATAAACACATGGAGAGTGAAAGAAAGTGAGGAAGAGGAAGTGCTCAGTGCA
>VUQI01051709.1:0-13194 GCA_015106735.1 Paratilapia polleni | reverse complement strand
CACACACACATGAGAAATGTGCAACAGCCACATACATAAAGATGTGATTACTTATGCTGAGAATCAGTCAACCTGAGGCACACCGTGCATACACACACACACACACACACACACAGATCGGCAGGTAAAGGTGTCTAAAGCAGGTATATGAAACAACAAACCGATGCTGAAGTTGTGTGTGTTTGTCACCCCAGCTGCTGTCTTTTTAAAGGTGACTTCCTTGAACTTTAAAGAGGTGGAGGTGTTCGTAGACAAAGGTTGTCTGGTAGGGAGTTAAGGGGCGTCTATAAAGGAAGAAACTGGCAGTAATATAGTAACAACAGACTGTGGAATGTCAAAGAAATTCAGCGACTTGTAGCAACGACAGACGAAATTAGCAAACTGAAGTGAACAGAACCCGATTTAACCCTTTATTGACCATCGGACCGGCAGCGGGCCCATTTTACAAGGGCTCTTTAAATTACCATAAATTACCTAAACGCCATTTCCATAATTTAAAGAGCCCGTACCGTAACTCCGTTACTGTAATTTAAAGAACCCGTGTAAAATGGGCACGCCGCCAGTCCAATGGAAAATAAAGCGTTTAAATTCAGAAACCGCTTGAATTTGCTCTCTAGCAAATTCCTTTTAACAGGAAGAAACCTCCAGCAGAGCCAGGCTCAGGGAGGGGCAGCCATCTGCCGCGAACCATTGGGAGTGAGGGGAAACAGAAGAGAGCAGAGGGAGACAGGACAAAAGACACACTATGGGAGAGAGACAGAGTTTAATTATAACTAATGATTAAATGCAAATGGTGTATAAACACATGGACAGTGAAAGGTTCAAACGGTTTATGAAAGATGAGAAGATAAACTTCATGGAAGTTTACGGTACGTCAGTGGAATCATGTGCAACGACGGTCCATTCACAGGTAAGAATTGATGCACACACGGGGCAGAGCCAGAGGGGGGTGTGGAGAAGCTGAAACGTCTGAATTTTGGTCAATAAAGGGTTAAACGCTGTGGCGAGCTGCTCAAGCAACTGCCAATGGGAGCGAAGGATACTGCTGACAGACATATGAAGAGGTGGTAAATACATTAGGGGGTTACCTAAGGAAGCAGAGCTTAAAATGTTTGATAGCAACCAACTGTCAGCTACAAGATTCTGCAGTGTTTTAAATTCAATTCAATTTCACTTCAATTCAGTTTTATTTATATAGCGCCAAACAACAGTCGCCTCAAGGCGCTTTATATTTTAGGGTTAGAGAGAAAACCCCAACAGTCAGACGATTTGGCAACAGTGGAAAGGAAAAACTCCCTTTTAACAGGAAGAAACCTCTGACGGAACCAGGCTCAGGGAGAGGCAGCCATCTGCCGTGACCGGTTGGGGATGAAGGGAAATGGTCATGTTTGGGTGTCAAACAGCTGGGATGAGAGTCAGCACCTCACAGTCTGGTGTAGCTCCTTTGTGTCCGAAGAAGCCACCTGAGGTGGTTCAAGCATCTGATCAGAACTTCTGATCATAATCAGACAGATTATGTATCTCATCTGGACTAGGAGTACCTCAGGATCCCCTTGGAGGAACTGGAAATCATTGCTGGGGAAAAGTAACATGATTACCCTGCTGGCACTGTAACCTGACTTCAGATAATGAAGAAAATTGATTTAAAAAGGTGTTTTGCTTGACTTTATAGGCACATGTGTAGAAAGAAAATAATGAGCCTGACAGATATCCAAGTTTGAAGTCTGGAAAATAAAAAAAGATAAAACTGGTTCAGAGCAAGAAGAATCAAAAGGTAAAAATCTGTGTCATTCAGGTGTCAACAGCTCTCCCGATGTGTCTGCTCGAACTGTCCAAAAAAAAGATTTTTAATAGTATTTAAGTAATATATTTTAAGAAGGTTCTAGAGCGAGAGAGATGTCCTGCAAAAACAGGACAACAACCTTGATTGGTAACGCTAATGTTTATGCAACAGTGACAAGAAATAGTGACAGGAAGTATGAGCATTTTCACACGTGTAGAACAAACTTTTCTGCAGACGATGGCTGCAGTGGACAGTTTTCGTTGTTTTTAATGCTTCGTTTCACTTCACTACACACAAGTTCTTTGGATTTTTTCATTAAAGGTTCTTACGCTCATTTCTGACACTGCCCCCGGTGACAGTAAACAGCTACAACATGTAGCTGTGGGTCTGCCAAGGCAGAAGTCCAAAACCTCACTGTGCCTCACTGTAACCCGAACAGCAGCTAACATCTGCAAAATCTACAGCTGATCACAGCAGACAATCACATTAACAAGAAGACTCTGACAACACGCTGAAGGGGAAAAAGCTCCTCATTATCCACAGTTAACCTGAGCAGCTCTGACACAAAAGGAAAGAAGTTTGTAACTCGAAACCGGTGAGGAGAAACAAAATCATTTTCAAGCTGCTCAGCATGTGTCATGTCATCAGTGAACAGACAGAGGTCGATGCAGCAGAATCACAGAGCCGCAGCAGCCGCCATCTAAATGTAAATCAAATGTAAATCACACACGGCATGCTCACATTAAACAGGAAACATGTCGTCTCAGCAGCACGTCACACAACAAGAGAGAGGAAAAAAATACAAATCTAAACTGGCAAACCAAAAGACAAAAGAGCACAGCTTCCGCCCAAACGGATCAATCCAGCAGTTTAAATACAAACACGCTATCTTGTAAATGCATCAGAGCCACACTGTTAACTTTTCGTACCACGTCTGGATCATACAGCACCACCAGCGTCCGCACACACTCATGCAGGAAGCATTTTGTTTGTTTTGGTGTTTGCTGACATCTCACAGGAAGCAGCAGCAGCATCCTGAGGAAACTGGAAATTAAATCTTTATCTTTGTCTTAGAAGCTGCAAAGCAAACACAGCATGTGGTCCAATAAAAATATTTTTCCACTGCCAGTAAAGACCAACTCCACCAACACTGTGTTTCTGGGGCTGATATCTGTATTGTTTTTTTAAAATAGCAACACACTATAAACACATCCTGTTTGTATCTTCAGCTGTAACTGTAGCCAGGAGGGAACACAACACTCCTGTACTTTAGTTAGGGCTATGCATCAACAGCACTCACATCTCTTCTCAGTGTAGTAAACCAACGCTCTACCTGTGTAGCTCCACCCCCTCTCTCCCTCTGCACCTCCAGCTTACAATCAAAGTTCTCCTGCAGCATGGAGGGAGACGCAGCACTGATCCAACACTGAACAACAACTCAAGCTTTAAAGGTTCACGTTAACTTCATTTTTACACCACAAGTTACAAACAAACCAACAACGGGTTCTGTTTGTTTCTGGAAATGATGGTGCCATTTACCTCACAGGAAATGGTTTTTCACTGTGAGACCTAAATCCTAACTAATGACAACATCAGGTAAGATCAAACTAACGTGTTAAAACACCAAAGTCACAGCAACACAACCTAACTGACCCATCGAGGCAGCAGTGGGTGAGCAGCTCCCGTTCTTTGAGGTAAAATCCCTGTTTTTGTGAATGGAGTCTGGTGGAGTGTAACAGCATCACTTCCTGTCTGGCGGCAGTGTCCAACATCAGTGTCTGACCTCACAAATACACTTCTGGAAGAACGGTCAAAGATTCCCATAAACACTCCTAAACCTTGTGGAAAGCCTTCCCAGAAGAGTTGAAGCTGTTATAGCTGCAAAGGGTGGGCCGACATCATATTAAACCCTATGGATTAAGAATGGGATGTCACTCAAGTTCATATGTGTGTGAAGGCAGACGAGCGAATACTTTTGGCAATATAGTGTATCACCCAGCCTTAAATGCAGTACAAACACAAGTTCAGCTTCATGGATGCTACATGCATAGTGCATGAAAAACATCAGGGATTGTATTTCAGTTACTCACTGCTGATTTGAACAGAGGATAGTCGTATCCCTCTCAGGTTGTTTAATTCAGCCCTGTGGGAAGCATTTAAGGGGGAATTACCTTCGATTTTGAAGTATGAATTTCAACTCCTAATTATTAACATGAGTAGAAGAAGTTGGCTTCTTAAATATCAAGTTCTTTTAACAGCTGAAATTTGTTTTGTACCTGCACTCCGTAAAATAAACGACATTCTTTCACTTCATTCTCCACAAAAAGGTTAATCATTACAGGTTAAACACTTACTGAACTCATTTCTACAGGAGGCAGAGCACTGAATTAGCAAAAGAAAGAAAGAAAATCAGCCCAAAAAAGCAGCTGATGAGAGCCAAAAATCTGTCCAGTCCCTACGTTCTGCCATTTCTACACAATCAGTCCAACAGGAACCAAAAGCAGAAGCATTCAAACAGCCAAAAAAGCAGCTTCTTTACCTTCATGGTGTCTTCACGTTCATCTTCAAACTCTTCATCACATGATTTTCTTCACGTTCCAAGAGTTACTGTTAAATTTTCCAAAAGTCAGTCAAACATCTGGTGATTACCTTTAGGTGTGTAAAGTGTAAAGGTGTAGGTGTGTGTGCAGCAGTAAGCTCACACCACAAAGTGGCACATTTGTCCAGACAACCAGACAAAAAAAGGGAAGCAGAACAACCTGAATGAAGCGAACAAATGCAGGACGTCTAACAGCCAAAATACAGTCGCTATTCCACACAACCATGAAGAAGGCAGACCACTAAAATCATAGATCTGTCCAAAAACACCA
Organism: Paratilapia polleni; assembly: GCA_015106735.1. Taxonomy (NCBI): domain Eukaryota; kingdom Metazoa; phylum Chordata; class Actinopteri; order Cichliformes; family Cichlidae; genus Paratilapia; species Paratilapia polleni. Next base: position 8,541 of record VUQI01051709.1, on the reverse strand, counting down.
ACCAGAGATGAGAGTCGAATGCAAACAGCTGATATATTTGTCCAACTCTAAGCAAGCATCAGCTCAGTGAGGCTCTGTATAGACATTTCCAAAACCAGCAGCAGAGTTTCATTTCAGAGCCCCAGCATTCAAACATTAAGAAAAGCAGCTCCTTACCTTTATGGTGTCTTCACCTTTATCACCAAACTCTTCTTTGACCAGGGCACAGTCAGGTGTTCTTCAGGCACTCTGAAGGTGAAACAGACCACAAACACCTTAAGAAGCTGTGAAGGAAGTTTTACTTACCTCCGTCTCATTCTGCAGACTTCACATTCACGTGAAACACCTGCCCAGGTGTGCTGCTGCGTTCAAACAAACAGGAAGAATGGAAAATTTGAGTTTCCTGTTTACGGTTATTCTCCGTGTTTAGGAGGAAAAGGTTCCAAGATGAAGTCCTCTCAGGCTGACCAACTGAAATCGTTTGTGCAGTGCACTCTACCTGCTGGCCCTTTTAACGTAAATGAATTATAAAAAGAATAAATATCAAAAATAATTTACAGTAACCTTGTTTCCATCCATCCATTTTCTTCCACTTATCCTATTCAGGGTCCCGGGTGGGGGCTGGAGCCTATCCCAGCTGCTGTAGGGCGAGAGGTGGGGTACACCCTGGCCAGGTCGCCAGTCTGTTGTTTCATTCAACTGAAATCATTAACATTTTGCCTTTGGGTCATTCTGTAACTCCTACCTGACCCCCTCCGAACCAGCTGATTTTTTTATGTACAATAACTTCAGTATATTTAATGAAACAATGCAAAAACTCCACCTTCATACTTTTAATATTTTCCAAATCTCCGGCCCTCAAAGTACATAAACACATTTAACACATTTAAGCTCTGTTAAAAACTGCAAACAAATCAATTTTACACCCACTCCAAGAGTCACAATCTGAAGTCAGGGTTTTATTCATCATTTAAGCATCAGTGTCAATAACAAAACGTCTCTGACGCAGAGGAACAGAAACAAGCGCTGGTACCCGCGATGTTTGATCAGTTTTCTGCAGAAAACATTTAAAAATGCATTCTGGGTAAACTTTCAAGGCTGATGTCACCGTGTGGGAGAGGCGGCTGCTCCAAACAAGTTAGAGCATATTAAAGGTCTCCTGTTTACCTACATTTAGATACCAGGATCATCTCATAGCCCTGATTCCTCCTGGGTCAAAATCATTTTCCTTGAATTAATCATTTTTTATCATTCAATTTCAAAAAGCTTTTCAAGTGCAGACTCATCAATACAGTCAGCAAGCAAACTATAACTTTATGACTGTCTTTATTTGCATAGAAATTCACATACTGTAACACCTACTGGAAACTTCATTAATAAAACTGCATCAGAGCACAATCAGCAGGTTTAAAAATGATTGTAAAATGCCAGTTTTAATGAACTACACCCAAACTAATCCCTTCAGGTTGCTTGTTTTCTCCAACGGACACAAAAAAGGGGGGGGGGGAGGACAAATTTATTGGCACATAATAAAAAGAAATGAGAACACTGTGACAGAGATTAATCTGATATTGAGCCTGATGTTAAAGATTTGGTATGTGGGCGGGGGAAAGTACCAGTTAAAGGCTCTCACTGTGATGATGGAGCTGATTTCACCTGCTGATGAAAAGAAACGAGACGAAACTCGAGTGTTGATGTTTTCCCACACATCAGCTGAGAGGATGATTGCTGGTTATTTTTCATCCGCAGAAGCTGTTTTCAGTTACAGACGTTTGATTTCAGCTCATTTCATTTCTGCAGATGTGTCATTAAGTTTCTGAATCGATGTTTCCCTCACGCTCGGCACAGCTAATTATGGATCAAAGCGGATTTAAAGACACTGGAAGCTCTCGACGCCCCCGTCTGAATGACATCTGTGTGTGTGTGTGAGTTAGATTGTGTTATCTTTTGGCCTTCAGGTAAGGTTAAGACTGGTTTAAAACACGGGACGCTTCCAAAGTCAGCATCACAAAGGTCTTTAGCTCATACCAAACAAATATGAAATCAACCTGTTTTTTTTTTTTGTTTTTTTTAAAATGCAAAGCCTGAAAATGTCAAAAATTGTGTGAAATCTGCACACTGATCTCAGAACAGTGGACCTCCTGTTGGGGTTTGTCTCCTGGGATGTTACTGATGCTGCTGAATTTCATACACAGAGTGGAAACGTAGCGCTGGGGCTACTTCAATGTGTATTTTTAATTTCCTGTTGCTGCCTGTGTAGATGGAGATAAAACATCAAACTTCATCATGATGCCACGGACACATCCTGCAACAAAAACTCAGAAGCTTTGCAATTTAACACCACAAGATTTTTGTTTAAACAGAAGGAGAGAAGCCGGTCCGCAGGTACAAAAGGCAACATCTGGGAAATCCTGTCAGATGTTATTATGTGGTGCAAAAGCAACCATAAAACACAACCGAGGCACTCCGTCTTCAGGTAAAATGATATTTTTAGTTTAGCCCAACGTGTATCGATCTTACAGGTGTGGTCGAAGAGAGAATTTCACTTCCTAACTGAGTGAAGTGACCCGGAAGCATCTGCAGACACAGTCAAAGCTGATCGAACTCTCCACTGCGTCCATTTCCATAACCGTCAGCTGACCGCTGAACATCACACTGCTGAAGAACATCAGATTCTTGTTGAGGTGTTGCTGCATCAAAGTCTCTAAATCCAGATTATGAGCTTCAATCAATAAAAGTGTGTTTAAGGTTCGGTACAGGTGAACAGCTGTGGGTGGTGATCTAATAACACCTGTAGTATGATGATTTTCCCTGTTGTACTATTTTTGTTTAATGTGAAGGTTTTGTGCGTTTGGATCTGTAATCTTTAATGAATGTGAAAAACAGACTTTCATTTTCTTTAAAACACCTGAGCCTGCTACAAATGGTAAATTTGTTTTATTAACACGAGATATTTAAATATCTTTTTCCAATATCAGGTTTTATATTCTGTTGTAAATTAAATGAGTAAAAAAAAAAAAATGTTCTCAAGCCATTTTCCTCTCCAACAGCAACATGTGGGCTTTCCTTTAAGAATTCAAACTTTGACTTCAGTCTTAGAAATCTACTGCAGCTACTTATGGAAATAATCAAATAAAGTACAATTCAACTGTTACTGTAGAAGTCCTGAAGTACAAAAAGCACTAACATATTTTCCACTGCTATAGGCAGTTTATTAGGAACACTTGTGTAATCTAATGTGACCCAACACAACAGCTCCGCCGACAAATCTGCCATGTGAGGAAGATGAAGATGGCACTTTAGATTTCTTCCTCCGGTCAAAGCGGGTGGAGGAGGAGTTCCTAATATTTTGGCCAGCTGCATATAAAAGTAGAAATCATTCTAATGCCCACAGGAGTGTGACTGTAATGTGATGGGGAACCTTTCAACTACAGTCAGTATTAATGATGTAATACACACCTGTATGATCTCTAAATATTTTGTATTAATAATCTGTGATTTATAATCTGCATCTACAGAATGAGTTACTAAGGCCTGAAATATTTGTCTCACACATGTACTGGAATCTTACCTGTCTGTAGAGCTCCTCCTCCTTCAGCTCAGCTTCACCTGCAGGTTCAAAAATTCTCCCAGCAGTCACAGGAGAAAGTTTAGTCTGCAGCCTCTTCATCACTTCTCAGACTGGAAACTCAGAAATCCATAAAAACAATCCTTGCATGATTTGGAGCCTGGGAAGCTACCGGAAGTCTCGGATTAGCAGCAGGTGTGTCCATCAGTGAAAGGTAAAGGTGTGTTCATGGTTAGTAACATTTCCTCTGGTGCTTCGGGGAGACTTTCCAAAGCTTCTGAACCTCACAGGTTTGACCCAGTGGTTCATGTTCCTCTGAAGAGCTGAGGAACAGCAGCTCCCCAGCCACCATTACAGAGCACCTGTTCACTTCCTGTTTATTCTGTCACCTAGAGGGCGCTCACGACACTGTCACTGACTAAAGCTACGAATTAGTTTTTTGGGGTTTTTTTTTTTTGTTTTTTTTGAAGGAGAAGTTGCAGTTTCTCTGCAAAGAGTTGTGGTTAACATTTTAAGTCCACTGGTTGTATTTCACTTAGAAAAGACACACAAGGAGACACAAAATGACCACAAAAAGACGCAAAGCAACTTCAGACAGAAGAAAACGAGTTCAAAGAGATATAAAGGGAGCAGGAAATGTAAAAATACCCAGAATGACCAGAAATAAGCATAAATAAAACCAGTCAGATACAAAAGGACCCTTTAGGACATCAAAACCAACACACTGTGTTCTGTCATCATTACACACAAGGTGTCCTCTGGCTGCTGAGAGATTACAGTCCTATCTAATAGGTCAGCCCTGCAAAGTCCACATTCGGTGCTGCAGGTTTACCAGTCAGGAGACGCTGCTTCATGTCCTGTTTGGATTTTTGTCTCAGTTTTAAAGCACTCAGTTAGTGTTCGGAAAGGATCGTAGTTTAGGTTAAAATACGCCCTTCAAACAGGAACCTGCAGGTTAGAAAGGATGACCTGGGAGGAACAGACCTGTCTCAGTAATGCCATAACTCAGTGTGCTGCACACACACACACACACACCACCGGACACTTTACATGTAACTGGGACAGCTTTGACAGAACAGCCTTATTCGAATGAGAACGGCTGAAAAACCCACAGCAAAAAGAGGCAAAATAACCAGAAAGGCATGGAGGCCTTGAAAAAGAGACTGAAAGCAAGCACGGGCTGCTCCACGATGACAGCCAACAGTCGGTATTGTCTGAAGTCTTTTATTTCTTCCTTTTTTCAGTGTGACCATACAGCTTCCATCTGCAGCAAAAACAACACTAACCTGACTGACACGCTTTCACAAAGTTTCACACTCACCCTCACGTCTCTTTTTTTGGCCTTCATTATTCATCTTCATAATTGTAATAAAATGCAGGCAGAATCCATCCAATCAGCTGTATTATGGTAATATAAGCAAAAAATGTTGCCAGATCCTGGGAAATCCCCTTTTTTAAAACCTCTGCTGCTCCTGCTTCTCAGGTTTCAGTGAGAGTCACTCTGTGAACACTCCACTACCTGGACCCATGCCCACACAGATTTGTCACCTCCTGCTAATTAACCAATCAGAGGTGAGTAAACACTCAGCCCTCTCTGTTGGAGAGTGAACAGACTGCAGATGTTTGGGCAGCCGGACACGCTGCTCTGAAAAACTGGCTCTAAGAAACAAAAAAAACCCAGGCTATAAGAACCACAGGATGCTGCTGCTGCTGTTCATAAGTGCTGTCAGGGTTGTTTAGTTGCAGATGTTGCTGTAGATGCAGTGGTTGGTGGAGTTGCAGTTGCTTTGGGTGGAACATCAGCCAGGTCTTCTCCCCGAGGCATCAATTGGTGTCATTTTTTTCAAAGCTGCAGGAGGCAGCTGACAATATCTGACATTATATCACACATCGTCGTGAGTTGAACGCAACTGGACTTGTTTTAGGATCTTAAACCTCTCATCTGAGAGGCTTCTTCAGTTCCAAAAGGTGATGGGGGGGGTCCAAGGTATTTAACCTCCAGTGGGGCTGTCACCTCAGAGGTAGTCCCAACATGCAACTGTCATGTAAGAGATGAAACATCTTCAAGAACCTGAAAGAAATCCAGCTGCCTTCAACTCAAACACTTTAGACTACCATGACCTGGATGATCGAGAACCTGCATAGACATGAAGACTGAAAGTGTAATTTACTGCATATACCGCTTTGTGATTTTAATACTTTGCAGTAGGACTGTTTTCCTTTTTTTTCCATGTGTGGTTTCAGCTCACACTCATCCTTTATTTAATACCTTTTTGTTACATGCCACCTGGGTCTCCCTTTTATGCACAAGGTGTCTCAGTACTGTCAGCTGAGAGGTTACCGTCCTGTTTGAAAGACGTGAAGGTGGTGTGAGTTGCAGGTTTATCAGCCATGAGAGCGGTTTGGATCTGATTGGGACCTTTGCTTTTTGCTCTTTTTTAGTTGCTGATTTGTTTCATTTTCACTCAGGTTTGGTTCAGGCAGAGAAAACTGCTTGGTTAGGGAGAGGAAAAGATTTTGGTTTCATTTAAATAACTGAATCAGTTATTGTGTATTATGTATTCTGTTATGCTATTACATGTGGCTTTCCACATATTTGCATGCAATGTTTTTACCAAATATTAATGTTACTGTATGTTTTTCTTGAGTGCATCATGTCTATATTTTGTGTCTTTATTCTTTCACAAACACACAAAATGCAAAAAATACAAAAACAAATAAACACTGGATTTCTGCTTCTTCCTGTATGCTGCTGACACACACACACACACACACACACAGTTGATCCCCACCAGATGGAAGCAGAAAATGGCAGCTGGAAATCAACCTGCTCTCAACTGAGGTGACATTTCAGCTGACAGCAAACAGGCGACGAGTGGCGTCGCCATCACTTCAGCATGTGTGTGATGCTGAGGTAGAAAAAGAAGAAAATCCTCCGATGGGCGTCGCTCTGGACGGATGGTTTCAAACGTTTTATTAAAGTCATCAATGAGCAGGACGAAACAAAGCAGAACACAGCCTCCGTGACATCAGCCATTGGCGCCTGGACTCCACATCAGCATCTATTGCCATCTTGATTTTCTGGAGCCAGAAATGTCCATATTTGGGTGATTATCTCCTATCATAGCTAGTTTGTTTATCAAGCTGCATCCACAGACTGTATGGGGGTGTCACACTGACACTTGCTAATTGCTCCATTTTTCAGCCCAGCTTGGTTTTAACTCTGCACATTTCTGCATGGTCAGGACAGCAGGGGGACAGTCACTTGTTTAGTCTCCATAATCTGCAGTCACACTAAGGAAAGCAGTGGTTGGAGCCCGCGGGAAAACCGAAATGATGGCAACTGTGTGCGATGAACTTGCAGTCTCATTGAAATGGTCACTTTGAAGATGAGGACCAGGTCTGCAACCATTCACAGTCAGCTGCCTTCTTCAAAGCGACTTTGGTGCGTCAAGAGCAATAAAACGGCAATAAGGTGGAGTCAGTGTGCTATCAGTCTGTGACTGAATGGGGTCAAGTTGGCAATTACATGCAATCTGTTTGTGATAATAGGGAAATTAACTGTGATAAATCATCAAAAATCACAAATCTGTTGCTCTTTATCCATCCATCTTTTTCTATTTATCCAATTCAGGGTTGCAGGGTGGCTGCAGCCTGTCCCAGCTGCCATAGGGCGAGAGGCGGAGTACCCCCTGGACAGGTCGCCAGTCTGTCGCGGGGCTCAATTTAGAACCAGTTAACCTAATTAATCTAAACCCATGTATGTCGTTGGACTGTGGGAGGAAGCCGGATTCCCTGGTGAGAGCACAGGGAGACACGGGGAGAACATGCACGCTCCACACAGAAAGGCCCCAGCCTGGATTCAAACCCAGGACCTTCTTTCTGTGAGGCCGCCCCTGTTGCTGTCTACATACACAGATATTCACATTAACTACTTAGATTCCAGCCAGAACCTCATAGATTTGAAACAGAAATTCTTCCACAAATAGTGACGTAGTTGCTGCAGGACGGCAATTTAGCTGCAAAACTCCATCGGTGCTCACAACCTTGCTTTTGTATAAAAGAGTATAACCAGAATACGCCCAATTGGCAACCAGCTGAGTCAAGTCTCCTATTGCAAGGTGGCGCGTCACAGACAAGCTCGGTTTATTGGTGCAGACTCACTCAGATTGATTGCAACATATTGGCAATCTGCCTGTGTTTATAAAGTAGACGGCAATTATTCACCAATCTCCCTCAGAGTGACTGCAGTCAGTCCGACTCAGACCGCAGTTGCTTGGAGACAGGACGCCTCCTACCGGGCGATCTGTGCAATCGCCTTGTGATCGAAAGGGGTTGCCCAGAGGTCGAGGGTGATGCATGCTCAACCTCTGGTTGACCAGTTGGTGCAATCAGTTGCTGACTGCAACAAAAAAAGCAATAATGCAATCACCGGGCAACCGCTGAGTTGTCCTGGTCACAAGGAGGTTGGCGCTTTATTTTTACTCCAGCGTGACTGAGCCATAAAGAGGTGACTTACTTGACTTCCCATTTATTTCTGATTTTATTTCCCTTCTCTTAAAGTTTTAGATGAAACTGAACAACTTGAACTTCCAGTGAGACTCATTTTCAGGATGTTTTTCTGCATTTTGTCTCCTGTTGGAGATGGTTTTCAAATTCTCATCGCTTTTGCTTTTTCTTTTCTTTTTTACTTTCAAAGTTGTATCATCCTCCTGTGTGGTTCACATACACACAAAGACACACACACACACATCTTTGGTCCCATTACAGTAAAAGTACAGGTGCAGCCTTCATCCCAATTCCCAAATCTGTAACACACTTTTGGTCCCTCTTGTGTCAGTTACAGTTAAAGCCCATCACACACACACTTACACGCTCCCAGTGGAAAACACACACACACATACACATGCACCTGCCAGTGGAAAAGCTGCAGCAACAAATCCATGTGAACAGCTGCTGATGGAGGAGCTTTGAATGGTTTCTCTGTGTTCTGG
>VUQI01051698.1:0-19202 GCA_015106735.1 Paratilapia polleni | reverse complement strand
TTCCTGTCTTTTCTGTCTAATATTGTAGGGTCTTTACCCTAAAATATAAAGCGCCTTGAGGCGACTGTTGTTGTGATTTGGCGCTGTACAAATAAAATTGAATTGAATTGAAATTGAATATTTATTTGTAAATCACATTTAACAGATAAACTCAGTGCTGCATATAAAAATATATTAAAATGAAATAAGAGAGAAATTGTTTAATCAATAACTGCTCTGATTCTGTTTCTGTTTCCATGAAATTACAGTGCCAAGAGTCTTCTAACTTTTTCATGCCATTCAATACAGATAAGTCCGGGCGGCTGTGGCTCAGGAGGTAGAGCTAGTCGTCTACTAATCGGAAGGTCAGTGGTTCGATCCCTGGCTCCCCTAGTCTGCATGCCGAAGTATCCTTGGGCAAGATACTGAACCCCACGTTGCCCCCGATGCATTCATCGAGTGAGTGTGTGTGAATGTTAGTAAGCACTTAAGTGTAGATAAAAGTGCTGTATGAATGTATGTGTGACTGGGTGAATGTGGCCTGTAGTATAAAGCACTTTGAGTACACAGAAACTGAGTAGAAAAGCGCTATATAAGTACCAGTCCATTTACCATTTACCATAAAGTAACACTCTTGAATTTTGTTAATGTTTAAAGTTAGGGGCCTGGCTGCTTTGACTGACAGGTGTGCAGATAGCTAGGTGTTTGACAGGCATCACCACAACTAATGAGTTACTTAATTGGACTTCTCAGTCCCGTTTGTGGTGTTGATGCCTTCTGAAGCATTTTTTAAAAATTGAAATTACAGTCCAAGAGGTTTGTAATGAAACCTCTTGGACATGTTTGTTGAGTGAAATTCTAGTATTCCATTAGTCTGTTATGCATTAGCAGCTACATGTGCCTGTGCAGTGACTTAGCACTCCACCCTTTCATCCAAAGAAGCCAACATGCACTGGACAAAACGTTAGGGTTAAAACACAGAGTCCGCATTGTGGCTACGTCCACCTTGGATATACAGTCTCTGGTATTAGCATGCTAGCTATAGCTAAATAGCATAAAACAAGATATAGCTAAAGATGTGAGAAGGTTGGTCCCAAACCAGAGTATTTTATACCAGACAACGCTGCTAAACTTCACTGGCTAAACTGGGGATCCAAATTTTTATGATTAATTCCAAGGAACGCATGAATGTTTCAGGGTTATTTATCTAATAGTTGTGAGTTGAGGGAAAAACGATGGACCAACAAACACTGAAATTGAGTTTAATAATCAGTTTTAGCACCAACAGAGCAGAAAAATCTGCACAGCAATTCATCTCCATCTGCTGTTTTCAGCCTGATATCTGCAGATAGCTGCTAGCTAGTCTTAGCAACCTGGCTTTATGTACAGTGTTAAAAAAGGCTTCATGTCTTGTAAACAGAGATGATGCCTTATTAAGAAATGGAAACCAAGAGCTCAGACTGGTGTGGGTCTGTTTTTAGTGTATTCTAGACATGTCTCTCTGAGATAGGCAGCGACAACAGACAACTGGAGTCATGAAAATCCCCTAAACTCCAGCATATCATGTAACTGTTCACATCATAGTTTACAGGATGATCCTTCCAACTGAAAGAAATTTGACAGAGGTAGTTCTTTCCTTCACTACATACCTGTAGTAAGTATGCCAGTCCCTATTACATTTAAATCCATGGGCTATGTTCCTGTTGAATCCATAGGGGAATATAGAATATAGAAAGTTGCACACTCTGTACGTTGAGTGAAAATAGCTGTTTGTGATAAAGTGAAATGCATAGAAACATGCTGGAAAGCAACATAAAGAGTGGAGGAGCAGCCTGAGGATAACTGAGCAGTCACACATATTGTAATTACATGTGAATCCCAAGGCAGTTAACCAGAGAGATTGTCGAGGATTGATCCCGTTTTGAAGGTTTCCGTGACCAGAAATGATGCAGCTTGGAAAACCTTTCTTCCAGTTCTTCAGCTTGGCTAGCATCCTGACTTGAAGCCAGTACGCTCTTTGCTTCCTAAACCGGTCATCAGGGTAAGAGAAGGCGGTAACAACTATATCTAAAGGCATTATCATCCGCAATCACACCTCCCTTCAGTCCGATCACCTGGGGGGATGCTTAGCTGAGTCTAGCAAGTGCTTAGGAGGAATGAGTACTCCGACTTCGATTTCCTTGCCGAATCATTGTGGTAATGACCCCTACATGTCACAGCACCTTGTGCAGCTGGGGAGGGTGGTTATTTTTACATTTATAATGCACAATGGAATGCAGTGTGCAGTGCCCGCCCCTCCCAAGCTAACAGGTAATCAATATGACAGGAGATGTGGACTCCCTTCGACAGTACATCTTACACTGGCCTGCAATTTTATCACAGGGCTTCTCCTCAGCAGTGTCTCCAAACAAAGCATATACCGTAAAAAAAACAAAACAAAAAACACTTGAAGCAAATGATCATTATAAAAAGACATACAACGTGTAATTTACTTTCTTTTAATGCTAGCCACATGGCAACTCCTGAGTAACATATCCAAGTCTTGAGAAAGAGAGATGATAAAGAAAGGTCGGACAGAGACTGAGAGAATGGGGACATGAGAGATGACAGAAGCGAGGGAGGATGACAGACGAGGAGGACAGAGAAAGAGCAAGTGTGCATGAGGATAGAATGTCAAAGAGACAGAGCGAGGGCATGGAGGGTGGAACGGAGGGAGTGCATGACAGGCTTGATAAAAAGAACAAGAGGAATGACGCAGTTAAAGAGAGTGGCTGTGGAAGAGTAAGACATACAGTAATACACAAGAGTAAGATGGTAAAAAAGAAGCAGGAGGGAGAGTAAGTCATGTAGTGAGATGAAAGGCAAAAGAAATGGGGAAAAAGAGGAAGAGAACAGTGCACTGAAGTGCTTCCCATGTAAAGGATATTAAATGGCTGGTGAGTCACCTCTAGCTTCCCACCCTCATTTTCAAGTACAGCCACCTAATCACATGGTTAACTTGGTTGTAATGACAGGGTTTTATACTTGTACCTTTCTTAGTCTAAGGCCATAGCTTCCTGCTGTATGTATCACTGCATCCCTGTTGTTTGACCACAGAAGGTGCTCATAAAGAGGATGTGGATATAAATTTACACAGAGGTGGGAAGAATACTAAAATAACATGTCCAGCTGTCAAAAACAGTGGTGTGAAAACAGACTTACGGTCAGAAAAAAAGAAAATCACGTAAAATACTGTGATTTGTGATAGATGCTTTTAAATTCACAGTCTTGCATTAGTGACAACATAGTAAAAGGGATTACTGAGAGAGATGGGGACACTTGGACATTTCTAAAACATGGATCAAAATAGATGGTGGAAAAAAAAATCTTTAAAAAAAAAAAGAGAGAAAATAAAGCTGATTGGTCCACAACAGTCCATTCACACTGTGGGTCTATGTGCACACCAACTCCAAGACCCCTTAAGACCTGATGGATCTTGTACTGGACCTCATTTGGTTTATTGGCGTCTCTCATCACGGCATCTTTACTTTAGTATGTACAGTGACTGAGAATAACACATATACAAGATGATTTTCTTTTTAGTCTTTTTCAGCTATAGTTAGCTTTTAGCAGGCATTAATGCAGTACCTGACTGCACATTTAAAAGCTTATATCAGTTGGCACCAGTTCCACCACTCCGTCTGATGTCAGTTAGATATAGACAGTAGAATTCTTTTTGGTTACTTCCTTGACCAAAAGTAAACTGCTCTAAAGCTGTAAAAACAAATCTCTAACTTCAGCTGCACTGATTCACCGTCCTCCTCAACTGTTTTTTCCTAAACAGAGAGAAATGGCTTGTCTCAGAAGAGCTGTGGTCAGTAATTACTATCTGTGCTGAGCCAAACTGGGGAGTGGGCTGGGTTTAGGCCACGCTTGGCTTGCTAATGCATAGACTGCTTGTCAGAGGCAGCGAAATAATGGTTGTATGTCTGTTGCTACCCCCAGAATGTATGTGGAGAGGAGGGGCGGGGGACGGTGGCTTGATGCTGTGCTCTCGCCAGGCTTAGCCCCTCCCCTGCCTGTGAACCTGAAGCAGGTGATTGTTGGAGGGAGGCAGCAGAAGAGTGAGAGGAGTGGGGGGTGGTAAAGGATGATCTAAGTGTATATGAGGGGATATGAAAAGCACTGCAGCTGGAGAGAGCGCTATCTTTCTCCCACCACAGTCATCATTACACCTCTCTCATCCTCCTTCCACTCCTGTTATCTCACAGAGAGGAGGGATGCCATATGGTTGCAAGAAGCTTCTATCTGAAATGTTTTCTCTTAGCCGAGCTGCAGGGTGGGAAGGATGGCCCAGAATTCACCTCTGTCAATACACTCCTTTGTGGCGTGCAGAACGCAAAGTTGGACCGTTTGCATGCAGAGTCTTTATGGGTTTGTATTCACAAATCCTTCATGCGCCTGCAGAATTTCTAGTATCCGTATCAACAAATAAGAACTCCCCCATTTCCATTTTCTTCTCCAAAGGAAAAAGAATAAGGAAGGAGAAAGTCGAAGAAGACTGGAGCACAATGGGGGCGGGGTGGGATGCTGACAAAGTCGATTATGAAGTGTTCCCAAGTTATCTCCTCGGCACACGGCTCTCTTTGGTAATTAAGAACGTTTTGCTTTTTTACTCCCCAGAAGTTGGGCTGGTTCGGGTAGAACACTATGAATTAATTGTGTTTGACAATGGAGATGAGTGGCCAAATGCAGCATGAAGATAGACGGAAAGCCTTGGGAGGCAGAGTGGAGCCCTGAGGTCCTTGAAGGCAGCTAAGGGCAGCGAGATTGTGACGGTGAATCTGCAATATTCTGGAGACAGTAGATTGGATGTAATCAGATGTGGCTCTATATCTGATCCTACATCTGTATGTGGATCTTAAACAAGTGATACTGTCGAGGGAGGCACAAAGGGAGATAGCACGGTGGTTAGCTGGGAACAATCTTCTTTCTTTTTATTCTCTCCAGCTGTGACTGTGCTGTTTTTAGGCCATTTCATGGTAGGGGACCATGAAATAACAGTAAAGAGTCCCTTATTTCAGACTACAGAGACGCTTTCTTGCTTCCACTTCTCTTCTCATGAGCAAGCACGTTAAAATTCATTCAGTTTCCCCCTACTTCTCTCAGATATGGCTGTAATAGTGCAGAGAGATCAAATGAGAAAACAAGATAGTAACTCAGCGGGATGCAAAGCTTATGATGGAGTTGCTGAAAGACAGCCTCATATGGATTTGCTCTCAGTTGACTGCAGCCAGATGTGAGAGAATCTCTGAAATGAAGCTGGGATCATGAATAGCAGCCCTGGACCAATGCCTGGCCTGGAGATTTGATTTGGGCTCTGGCACCACACCAAGTGGGGGCACTTGATTGCTTTCGATTAGGGAATTGGGGCGCTCACACCAGACCATTAAACACTAAACATTAAACCTGGTTCTTTAGCTTTTTAGACCACAGAGACCCAGTGTCCTAGTATTCCTCCCTTCTTCTACTCCCTGCACTCATGTAGCTCAACTCCAGGCTTGATCATCAGGCTGCTGGAGAGCTCTACAGGGATAGACTCCTTGCCAAAAAATGTTTCAATTCTTCTGGGAACTTTATTTGCTTCCTTGCTCATCTGTTAAAGTGAACACCTACGGGAAATTGATTCTCGCCGGTTATTTGTGCTGTTTATTTTCCAGTGGAGCTCCCTGATAAGACAGGGAAGCTGTGACACATTTTTATTGTTTCTAAAGAAAAAGGCCACGCTGACATAAGGGAATGCTTGCCAAGTTTTTTGGTGAAGGCTGGCATTGATGGTCAGAGGAAAAAAGAGGAGACTTAAAGGAGAGTGAGGGTTAAGAAAGGCAGATAGAGAGGAGAAAACTTGGGATGACAGACCCATCACAAGAAGAAGGATAAGGGGACACATCTGAGGAAGTTTTGTCGTGGATAGAGCTGTTGAAAACTTTTGGGACTTGGGATTTTTCCCCTCCATTGGGTCTCTGTAATGGCTGCCGTTTTGGATTTAGTCAGCAGGCACAGAGTCGGCCAGAGATGCTAACTCTGATCTGCCTCACACACAGTTGGGGAGATGGGATAAAGGCTTCAGAATGAGATGTAGTGAGACAGTGCGGCACCACAGCACAGCTCTCCTTTAGGACACTTCTGGCTCCAGTGACTTCCATTATATCCTGGTGTGACTAAAATACTGATTTGTGATAGCGAATGTGGGCGATTAGCTCTCTTATTTTTGCTTCTGTCCACATATGAAAGTAATAGAGCATTGAGATGAGTATTTATGAGATCTGAAAGATATAGAGGTTTTCCATGCTTGCTGAATTTTACAGAATTGATGAAACACTAAAGGCACTTGAAGAGAAGACCCACAGGGCCGATTGTTTTCCTCACTCTGGTCAAGAACCCTGAAGCATGTTAAGACCCTCTGAGGCATTGATGTAAGAAAACCACCAGAGACCGGAGACCATAAACCCCATATTGGCAACACAGCCTGGACCATTACAGGCCATCTATTTCAGGATGAATGATTCAGGCTGTTTGCCGCACACACGCACACGCACGCACACACACACACACAGCAGTGCGTAACTCTTATTCAAGTACACCATTCACCCTGCATAGCAAATGACACACAGAAGAATACATTAAAATACATCAATTTCTTTAGTGGTGAAAACAATAAATGTTAAAGGGACCTTCATTTATTTGTTTGAACACATTTTGTTGAAATGATCCAGAGCAGGTGTGTGTCACTGTTGAATTTGGCATTCAGTCATTTGCTTTGTTTTAACCCTCTGAGTTTTGCTTTACATCAAGATGAGGACAACAGGAAGACATTGTCACTTGGAGGTTTGTTTCTTTTAATAGGAGTTAGAACATTGTTAACATTTTATTTAGTTTTTGTCCCGAACGATTGCCGTAACCTGTCCAAGTTCTTCCAAATACAGACATCCAGGTCCAATTAAGTTCAAGTATTAAGCACTGTTTATAACAAGGTTATAACTGAGGGCTCTCTGAATTTGTCACCAGCAGAGCAAAGCTGGAAAAAAAAAAAAGTCAGTCAAATCATTTCAATTTACGACCGCGCAAGATGTAGTCATGAGAGAAGCCCTCAGCGGTTAGTGTGGGTGGAGTTTGATTTGCTGTTAGGTGGTTAGATTCTGCTTAGACGTTTCTTAGCTTAAATCTCTATCCACGTCCTTATCAAAGCAACAAACAGCTTTAACCCTTTGAGCTTGGAAATGTCCGCTAATCCCCATTCATTATCTAGACTAGTTTGTTTATGCAAACAGCATCTTCCAAAACCACTTTGCCTCTTCAGTCCATGACGTGTGTAAGACATTTCTTTAATGAATCCAATCTTATTAACAAATAAGTGACCTTGCAAATTTTTTCCAAAAATGCACCCTGATCAAAGCCTGCACTTGAGGTTTGATGGGGGTTTTATTTGTTTATTTCTCCTGCCTACTTTCTTCGAATGCTCTAATCTAAATGATTGGATACAGACTCATATCAAACTATAGAAGAAAGAGAATAATACATTCAGTTTAATGTTCATTCTCTTTAGAGTTTCATAGCATGCACAAATCATTTCACAAGTGGGTAAGTCATTTTTTATTGATCCACTTTTTCATTCAACTTTCATCTCCCAAGCCTTTTTAATTCTGATTTGTGTCCTAACTAACCTCAGCAAAAGTGCATTCCCCGACACACCGGAGGAGAGCAGAGAAGTCAGTTTACAGGAGCTGGAAATGAATGCAAGGATTGTTTTGTTTCTATGAAATAAATATGCAAGCACTTCATTTATCTTGTTTGTCTGTCATATGAATACTTTATTTAGCTCTCGCAGACAAATTTTATCTTCTGAATTCATCCATGCATGTTTTACTGTTCACAATTCTGTTTCAAAGGAACCCCTAAAGGTATCTGGCCTCGAAAGCTTAATTCATGATAATCGCGATACATCTCTTATGCAAATAGTGCAGCTATTGCAAATATTACTGTAAAGTCCTAGATTCTTATCCTTTATGCTGTTTTTTGTTCTGCTAAAGTACTGCGTGTGCGCTCGTTACCAACTTCATGCACGAAAAATTAGTGTCTGCAGTAGAAACTCGATTTATCTCATTTATTCAGTTCCTTTTTTTTTGTTTTAAATAAGAATCAACCACCTTCAGCAGCACAAACACACGGCACAAAACGAAGACAAAGAGGTTGGGACATTCGGCACTCAAAGGGTTAAAGAATTATCACTTTCATGGCATCACATTCGAAACTTGTGGCTCAAGTTATGCATAATGTTGGTTGGGCAGGAAATGGCGCCCACACGCTGCAATGAATGCAGATTTATTACTGAACAAACACTTCAACAGTCCCTTTAACTTTTAGTGACTTTCATGGGGAATCTTTTTCTTGAAAATCCAGTGATAGTCATACTTTTTTTTTGTTGTTCTGTTTTCATGAGTGATTAGAGTCAGTACAAGTTCACATTCAGCCAACAAAAGACACAGGAAAGAAGCAAACGAATTCACTAGGTTGTTTACATGTGGTCAGGTTATTACGGGGTTATGTTGGGTTATTTGGGGGTTAATTCTCTGAAGAGATGCAGCCCCAGTTTAAGGTGCTTTTGTTAAGGTCCCCTTGATATCTGCAAATCAGTCCTTGAGAGTGATAGGAACTTGTGTATGGTAATTTATTGGAATGCCAATTTTTTTTCCCACAGTGAACAGCTTTAGCTGATGAATAGATGTAAAACTGACAGAAAACAAAACATCTTCTGACAATACCTCATTTCCAGCTTGGCTTCCCATCACTGGAGATCAAGAATAACTTAAAAGAATTAGTTAATTATATATCAGTCAGTCATTTTAAGACTTTTTAAATCTACGCTGGATTATAATGGACCCACAGTTCTGTGAAAAAGCCAAATCACATTCACCCCTGCTGCTTGGCACTGCACCTCTTCCAGAGTGGTGGTTAACGGTAGGTTAGGCGGTTAGATCATTAGTGGAGTTAAAGGGATTTTATTACCTTTGTCGAGTAGCCACTCGTCAACTACCCGACCAAGTCGGTATGGGATTCTTTGTCTAGCAATAGCCAGGCGCTCATTATCAAAGTTCCCTTTAAGAAATTTGGAGAAGACAAATTAAGAAAAGGTTACACAGATCTGGAAGTTGAAAGGTTAGAGGTTAGAAGGGCAACATGGCAAATGTTTAGCAAGTTATGTACTTTAAATCAGCTTTAGTTAGGACAGGAAGAACTTGTGGATGTGTTTTTGGGCTGGTTTGTTTGGTTAGACAAGTTAACAGCATTCTAGTTACCTTGAGTTTAAATATTTTTTTTTTAAATGCACTAACAAGTTAAACAGATTTATGAATTATTTAGATGTAGTATAATTACATTTGTGGAAGTGCTGACTTATGATAGCTGTCCGCACAGTGAATAAACTAGAAAAGCATTAGCAGTAATGAAGTAAATGAAGCTAGAGTCACAGAGTCACAGAATCAGCAGTCAGTGAACAATACAATTACTACACTTTGAAAGAATAAAGCAGAAAAAAAGACATCTCAGTGTAGCAATAACCCATTGTTATTTCACATGAGCATGACATAATCATACAGAACTAAAACACATTTCATGGTTGTTTCAAGGAAGACACATTTAAGTTCCCATTGCACACAAAGAGTTGCTGATTAGCAAACCGGCACCTCCCGGCCCGACAACAGGATGGCATTCTGCCCGTGGAGCATCACTTCACTTTGTATCCAACTCCTCCACTCCAAAAGAAGAGAAAAGGATTTAGTGAAACTGTCAGCACTGAGTTTTTCTCTGTTTTTTTTCTCCTTGTGCATTAATGGAGCACTTCTCAGTGGCACTTGGCAATTAGCATCACTTCATCAGCGTGTCAAAGAAGTTTCATCGCTGCTGTGCAAACTTATTATCCCTCACTTCACTTCAATCAACCTCAGGGTCATACTGCGTACCTCTATAACACTGTCAACAGAGACAGAGCTGGAATTAGGGAAGATGAGGGCTGATGTGACCAGGCTTGGGGTTTTAATAAAGTCTAATGTGGTGGTAAAGTCAGAGGATTAATTAGGAGTTTTGTCTATGTCAAACAGCAGTCTTTGGCAAAAATCTGAGAGCTATGCTAGCTAAAATGGGGCCAGGGAATCCCCTGGTGTCCTTGAGGAGGGATAAAGTTCTGAGGGGGGTGGAGGGTTCCAAAAAATGAGAAATATTTTATTATCACCATAGTATATATAGTGATATATAAAATGTATGCCATGTAGGAATTATTGTGTCCAAAAATGCATTACTTGCTACAGTGTGAGAAAAAAGAGTGGACAAGGATTGGAGTCTATAAAAGGTTTGTGACAGTAGTTGTTGGAGCGCCACTGGAAAACGCTGATGGAATAATCTGGAGAGAGACGAGTCAGAGACTCAGAGAAGGTCTGGCATCAATGTCTAAATGGTAAACACGAGAGCTTAGAAGTGTATCCTGCATCCTCACAAGTACCAACTAGTCCAAACCCCCACCACCCTCTGTGCTGCTGCAGTGATCTAGAATAGACAATCTCTCAGTTCTGCAGTACCTACTTCTACTCCCCAGGGGTCTCTCTACCCACGCCTGCCTGCGTAGAAATGGCTCACATAGGCAGAAGGGATGTGTTTGCACGTGTGCATACTGTATAGGAAGAGAAACAGCCGTTTGTGCGTGGGGCAGAGGGCCAAAATGACAATGAAAACTGAACAGAGACAAAAGAGCAGTGAAAAGGAGGAAGGCTGGGATAAATCATAGCTGGCGCACTGATGGAGAAGAATGTCCCGTGTACCATGTGACTCACAAACCCTGCACCTGTAGCTGTGTGTTCTTTTAAGCGAAGGCCAAAACAAAAAGACAAATAAGAAATTTCTTTGGATGTTTTGACCTTTCAGCGATAATGGCTTCTTTTTACCTGGAATAATGTCTCAATTAAGCCTTTCTGGAAGATCTAAAAGACTATGTTCAGTTTTCCAGTAGTTTCTAGTGATTTGAAACCCTCGAGTCTGAACCTGCTCTTTTTAAGCAGATTAACATTTGGATCACCTGTATTTTCTTTCTGAAACAAAAATTGCTCTAAATTGAAGGGAAACTATTGCAGCAATTACATGCATGTGTTCACATTGCACTCAAGATTAGCTAGGTACGGCTCTGACTTCTGGAAAGCCAGTGCAGCAATTACAGTGCACATGCAACCCCGGTTTTAGAAATGACACAGGCACTCTGCTGCAATCACTGAATTAGAGAAAGAGAGACAGATGCTACTGGCAACAGAGAGGGATGAGGGGAAGATGGGAGAAATGAGAGGGGTGTGGTGGTGATTTGGGGGGGGGGTTCAGAGAAAAGGCGATCAAAATAATAACAGAGCCAAAGGAAAACAGTGGGAGGCAGTAGTCCTTAGTGAGATGAATCAATTGTGTGCGTGCATGTTCTCCTCCTACTGCTGCATCTGCCATCTCGTCCACAAATCCTGACTAAATCTCCTCCCTCCTCTAACTTTCTTCTCTGAATCACTCTGAGGCAGCCACTTCCAGTAACAAAATCCAATAAAGGATCCGTTTTTTCAGCCAGATAATTTGTGGCTAACGACCATCAACTGGTACTTCTCCCTCTAGTGGCAAGTGTTTGACACTACACCCAGCAAACGACTTCAAAAGTGGCTTTACCCTCCTCTTCCTCTGTGCCCTCTCCATGAAAATGTTCCTTTCCTTTCTTGTTTCCATCATTCTTTCCCTAATCCCTTTCCCTTGTCTTACTCACTTATCCATTCCTTCTTGCTTGCTCCTTTCCATCTAACTGCTCTTCTTCTCTGCTTGTCCTTCCCTTGTTCTCAAACAATCTTTCAGCCGTGCTTCACTCTGTCCTTTTTCTTACCTCCCCTGCCAAAACCCATTTTGATTTCTTTTTTCCCTAATGCCTTCCATGCCCCATTCTCTCCTTGCACCTATATCCCTCCTTCTCATCTCCCATTTCCCCCCTTCTCCATAAATTCTTCTTCAGCTATTGTTCTTCTGCACTCTTTCTTCATCTATTCACAATGCACTGCTTTCACTCCTTTCTTAGTCCAATTCCTTGTCCCTCGAAACTCATTGTTACTTCTCCCTTTTCTCGCATATCTCTCACTTGCTCCCTTAATTCTCTCCCTTTGTTTTGTTTACGTTTACTCGATTTTACCTCTGTATTCTTCTTCATTTTCCCATAACACAGCAAGCTTATTAGCAGGAGATTAGATGTAGTACATAGTGACACAGGCACTTCCACACAGTGTAGCAGGCAAAGTAATAAATGCTTCGAGTGTAGTGCGTGTACTGTATGTAAATGTGTGTATTGTTCCCCTGGTGAACAGGAGTGAGTGACAACATCCTCATCAACAACCAAAGACAGCAGAGAAATCAACAATGGCTCTCTCTATCTAACTACTCAAAACAAAAAGAGGGACAAGAGGAAGAAAAAAGAAACTGATGGAAACCATGAAGAACAGAATGTGACTGTAAATTAAATGTGAGCAAAAACATACGTGGAGTGGCAAGGGAAAAATTGTCACAAAGTCCTGTTGGACAGGTTTTTATGTCCTCTACACTGCAGTTTCTAAAATCCAAATTCCTCTGCGTCCTGCTTGTTTGTTTGCATCTGTTTGCATTCTGATCCTTAGAGAAATAAGTCATTCTGTGTGAAACAGTGAAACTTCTCCCTTCTCGCTCTCCTCCCCACCAGCTGAAGCCTGCTCTGCATGAGAATGGGGGGAGATAGATTAAACAGCTGGGCCCTTCTCTTGTCCCTCTCCACCATTATCGAGCTCACTCCATTCCCAGGACTATTCTCTTTGCTTGATATGAAAGACGGACGAACAATGCTATCAGACCTGGTGCTCAAGTAAAATCTGATATACAAGAGTGAGAGAATAATAAACTAGTAAATCAGTCAGTGGCTCTAAGACTTTGAGGGATATATTTTTTCTTTTCTAGCCAGCATTCATCAATGGAAACCAATGTTTCAGATGTACCTTACATCTGGAGAAGTTTAAAGCAGGGTTAGGTTATAAAAACATGAACATCTCACAGAGCACTGTTCAATCCATCATCTGAAAATGGAAAGAGTAAGGCACAACTGCAAACCTACCAAGACATGGCTGTCCACCTAAACTGACAAGCTGGGCAAGGACAGCATTAATCAGAGAAGCAGTCAAGAGGCCAGACACCTTACAGGTGTACACATTTATGCTGAGAATACAGTTTTATAACAATATATTAACCCTCCGCATCATTAAAGCTTTGGATTATTGCCAGTCAAAATGGTCTAATGAAAAATTCTGTTAGCTGCAGTCTTAGGTTTTTGGAGCTTTATCCATACTAGGGTCAAAAATGAGACTCTTTAGCCTTTGCCTGTCTAATTTGGACCATTATTTTTTTAAGCTTTCTCAAGATTCTGGAGTCTATGGAGACTATGTCCTGTAATATACATAGTAATGTAGAATAATATGATAATGAATGTATTTTTTACTGTTGAGTTCCATGTTAATTAATAATGTGCAGCAGGCACAGCCTTGGTGTTTGTGTAAAATATGACCCCAAGCCTTTACTTGATGCTTTTTCATGGTTTAGAACTGTGACTTTTCTGTTCAACAGCAGAAGGTGATATTAGAAGTATTTGTTTAATGATCTATTACAGCTGTAATTCTTGTATTCACAAGGCATACTATAATTGTTGGACATATGGAATAAAACCCTGTGTATTCTAATTATGGGTGCATATGAATAGCTTGTCTTAAATAAAATGTAGCCCAGGGTGAGAGGCACAGCCCGGCAGACTGTAAATGTCGCCATCAGAGGCTGGACCCCACACTGCGTATGAATGTATGTTTGCCCAGCCAACATGCCTGAGGCTCTGGGCGCCCCCCTCCACCCCGAGGCTCAGACCGTTGTCCCTGAAACACTGCTGCTATTTCCGCTCTGGAAGCCAGACACCTGTCTGTCCTCCTTTTGCACCATGTCTTTGCCACCTGGAGCACTGGCTGGATTAACAGCCATGATGGGACTGGTTTTTGGGTAGGTATCACAGCTGTGGTGCTAGGGGCAAGGCAAGGGCACACTGATTGACTGGCACCCTGGGGAGACACAAAGCAAGGCTGGAGAGGCGGGGGGCCTGTGCAGAGTGCTAGGAGTGCAGAGTATCTGTTTCCATGTGTATCTGAGAGAGCTGAATTTGAATGTTTTGATAATCCGGCACATGAATCACACACTGTCTCTTTCCGTATCAGTGCAAATGTGTATGTCTGTATGATTACATGTGATTGTGTGTGTAGAGACTCTCCAAGGAGCCAACTGCATATCATGTAGCTCTGCAGGCAGCCAGATGCCCTTGTACAGGACACCCACATCGGAAATCCATCCACAAGAATGGAGATTACATTGGAGACGATTGGCCAGCGGCCATCCTGCTCTCCCTCCCTCACACAGAAACCTCTCTCCATCAACCCAGCCTCATTCTGCTTTTCATTTGGTAACTTTAGATGGATTGCTCTCATATCCACTGGGTGTTTTTGAGAGAAGAGGGGCATAAGAAACCACTGCCTTATGTACTGTAACCTCATGCTAGTAAATGCATCTCTGCAAAGACTGTTGTTTTTATATCTTCGGTCCTACTTTTATGTTTTGTTCTGTTCTTTTTTAAATAAATGTGATCAAACTGGGGCATGCAGTAAAATAGATATTTCAGTATTTCTAAAACAGGTGTTTGGGAAAGATGGTAAGTGATTCTGATCCATTGTTGCTGCAGAGTCAAATTTCAGTTTTTTATTTTTTTCAGATGATTTTAAGGAGTCAAAAATTGTCAAAATTGACATGATAAGATGGCATTTTTGGAGCATTTTTTCCTCTTCTATCTTTTTTTAAACCAACGATTGCAGACGACTTTTGTTTCTTCATGTGAAGCACGAGGGAAAAGAAAGCGATTTACCTACCCACCACGCTCTTTTGTTCAATGTAAATACATCAGCCACCATTCATGTCTGCGTGCATTTGAAACAGATAGCTCACTGTTTTAACAGCTAGCTCATCTGTCTTTCATCTGTGCAGCAGTTATCAATGCAGCAGCTCGTTTTCATTTCTTCCCCTCTTTCGTCTTGCTTCGACGGGATCCTCACCACCTTTCATCTCGGCCACGGTGGATTTGTGCGAGGGTGGCTGCTAGAGCGAGCCAAAGAAAGCCCCCTTTCCCCCTCCCCAGCCCCAACTCATGTGGAAATCAAAGTTGTCACTTCTCTAATTACCCAAAGCAATCTTTTCCCTCTCCTGATCTGCACTACTTAGCTGTGTCTCTCCTCTTTCTCTTTCTCTCCTCATCATTACTTTCTTGACTGTTTCACTATTCGCTCTCTCTCCATCATCCCATAGCCACAGGCCAATAATTGGAGATACCTTCCAACTGTGCAAGATCCAATCACAAGGAGTCGCAGAGCACCAGAGGCCCAATAAGAACCAGCAGAATGACGGGGGAACTGTCATTAGAGACAAGTGACTAAGCTGGCTGACTTCAATTAACTCTTACTGACTTTTCTGCTGTACTTCCCTGAATATAATGATGTAAAAACCCAAAATATGACAAATGTCTGTCATGCATCATATCACATTAATGCCCAAAGAGTACTATTTATTTCTTTATTTTGGTTTCAGAGGTGTTTTCAGGCTGAAGTGCAGCTTCACGTGTTAATATTAATAACTGCAAAACTGAATGAATAACATGTTTAAGTATGTTAGCTAATGCAGGTTACAAAAACACTGAGCTTCTTCATGGCATCAGTGCTAGCATTGAAGCAGCAATTCCCTTCCTCACAAGGGACGAGTATTAAAGTCCTTTTCTGCATTCAAAGTTTATAAATGATTCATCATATATATGCATATATATTTTATGTGAAATCACATCATACAGAATAACCAAAGACTAGCCTATAGAGTTACTGTCATGCAAAGAAAGTTGAGTAAAAAGTTGACTAAAAGCAGCAAAAAATAGAACAAGTCAAGCATTTTTTAAAGAATTTTGAGCTTATGGAAATGGAACAATTTTAGGCTCGATTACAGTACTTAGTTACTTTCCACCGCTCCACGTTGTGATGATCATAGCTCTTTTACCTTACTGTCATGCAGGGGCTGCTACAACAATGCAGACTGTAATTACCTTACCATGGATGACAAAAAGGGCTACAAGCTAATTAAACTGAATGAACGAGCCTAGTTTCCAGCATATAAAGGTGCTGTTACCAATCAATATGATAGTAAAGACGATTTCCTGACAATCCTACAATGTGGTTCACCCCACACAGTCATCTATCATCTTGTGCTTGGAGGACCATTAAAGCTATGCAGGTCTGCTTCAATACTGCTGGTTTGGAGGCCTAAGCTACTGAAGTGAAATCTAGTCCATGTTCAGCTCAAGTCTCTATGCCTACAGCCATTTGTCTCACTCTGTATAGAGTGCACCCTTCTCCTATCCTAATCAAGTTGCTCTCCCCTACTTTTAGAGTGCTCTCATATAGCTTTTGCTGAAGGGAAGAGGGAAGCAGATCTTCTCGGCTGCCACAGTACTCCCTCCTGACATTGTCTCTTATTCTTCCAGTTGGATTTCTGTCTCTCTGACTGTGGAGGTAGCAGAGACAAAGAGAGTTACCAGCACACAGTGGCGACATAAAGGTAAAGATAAAAAGGGGAAGGAGGAAGGAAAGAGCACAGCTGAGAGCTTTGTTGACCCTTTTACTTGGACCATTTATCTGAGGAGTAAGAACATCTTAACAGCTCAGTCGGAAGAGCTGAAGCTGACCTCGCTGGTACAAAGAGTCTCTCTTCTTCCGTGAATCCATGTCTGTACTCTTCCCTTTTTTCCCCTGACTATAATGGCCAGCCTTCACGCCGCACAGATCCTCTAAGTGCCTTACAGAATGAAAACAGGCAATAACAATAGCCCTGTCTTTGTACTTTGTCTATCTTTCCTCTTTCCTTTCCTGTCCTTGTTTTATGATCTGTATTAAGTACTGGGCTAGTCTACTGAAAATCAACATTGTCTGGGTGCATTTCAAGTAGCAAGTAATTTATGCGTTATGAACTTATTCTTGGCTCATGTACGATTCTACATTCCATGTGAATGGTGTGTATACGCTCTATCATACTGTACAGACTATATGTAAAGAATTTCCCAAATCTGGGACAAATTAAGTATATCTTATCTTAGTCGTCTCCGCTGTGATGCAATCCAGTTTGTGAAGCTCTTATTAGTCAGTAACATTCAAAGCCTCATCTATCTCAGCAGTGACAGCAGCTTGCTTCCAGTATGCATACCAGATCTCGCCTCACTTTTTCCCCCACCAAACCTCTCCTTCTCTTTCTCCCCCTCTTTTCATTCTTCTTCTCCATTAGACATTTTCCAGCAATGCATCCCCAGCACTTTGCTGCACTTTGCTTTTCCTCTTTTCTACCTCCCCTGCCGTCAGCCCCTCCATCCATGCATCCATTGCCATCCCCTAACCGCCACTTCTTCTTTCCAGTTCTACTCAACTGCAGTCAGAAACTAAAGCAAAGTGACAGCTCCACAGTAAATCTACTGCTTGTAAATACTGCTCTCAGAGAGTAAGAAACAGTAGGATGGCACACTGTGAGCTCTCATTGGTCATAATGACACAGTTATGAGGCAGCAAAATATGGTAATCACAGCCAATACACTGTAATGGTGACGATATAACTATGGTTGTAAAATGCATAATGATTATTCAAAGCTCAGGGGGCACCTTAGTGAAGCCCAAATGCCAAGTGTGGTATAAACCCACAGAAAATGGATGGATCTTTCCAGAAACTGGCTTCTTACTGTAATGTCACACTTCACTGTCGTGAGTGACTATAGTCTCCATCCATCCATCTTCTTCTGCTTATCCAATTCAGGGTCACTTGAGGGGATGGGGGGGCTGGAGCCTATCTCAGCTGTCACTGAGCCCCGGCAATATTCACAAAAAGAGTTAGTGTGATGGGATTTTATTAGAGCTGATGATTAAATGGAGGAATAGTGTGACACATCAGATAAACAGATACATGTATTAACACTTCCCTTCACATACTGTACTGTATGCAATCTGTATGTAAATAACCACAAATCTCCCTTCACCGCTTAGAAACATTTTCTCCACTTTAGCTTTTTCTTTATGTTTCCTTAGGATGCAGCAGTTGCTGAAAGGGCAACTGGCTACTTGTAAGAGGGGGATTACTGCTGTAGCAGGCCTCCACTCACTAAATCTGACCTCCCCTCAGAGCGTTTCAGCAGCTTGACCGGCAAGTGGGTAAAGAGGACTAAGAGAATAGGTTAAAAAAAAAACAAAAAAAACAGAATGGCAGAATTTGACCCATAAAATACAAACTATAATTCAGAATTAATGCTGCTTTTTGATGAATATGCAGTGCCTTGAAGAAGTATTCATACCCCTTGCACTTTTCCACATTTTGTCATGTTACAACCACAAACTTAAATGTATTTTATTGGGATTTTATGTGATAGACCAACACAAAGTAGTGCATAATTGTGAAGTGAGAGGAAAATGATACACAGTGTTTCAAAATCTTTTACAAATAAAAATCTGAAAAGTGTGGCGTGCATTAGTATTCAGCCCCCTGAGTCAGTACTTTGTTGAACCACCTTTTGCTGCAATTACAGCTGCAAGTCTTTTGGGGTATGTCTCTACCAGCTTTCATATCTAGAGTCTGCAGTTTTTGCCCATTCTTTTTTGCAAAATAGCTCCAGTTCAGTCAGATTGGATGGAGAGCATCTGTGAACAGCATTTTCCAATCTTGCCACAGATTCTCAATAAGATTTAGGTCTGGACTTTGACTGGGCCATTCTACCACATGAATATGCTTTGATCTAAACCATTCCATTGTAGCTCTGGCTGTATGTTTAGGGTCGTTGTCCTGCTGGAAGGTGAACCTCCGCCCCAGTCTCAAGTCTTTTGCAGCCTCTAACAGGTTTTCTTCCAGGATTGCCCTGTATTTAGCTCCATCCATCTTCCCATCAACTCTGACCAGCTTCCCTGACCCTGCTGAAGAAAAGCATCCCCACAGCATGATGCTGCCACCACCATGTTTCATGGTGACTATGGTGTGTTCAGGTTGATGTGTAGTGTTAGGTTTCTGCC
>VUQI01051690.1:0-13876 GCA_015106735.1 Paratilapia polleni | reverse complement strand
CCATAAGAAGGTCATTAGTAACCTTCACTAGAGCTGTTTCTGTGCTGTGATGAATTCTGAAGCCTGACTGAAACTCTTCAAATAAACCATTCCTCTGCAGATGATCAGTCAGCTGTTTTGCAACTACTCTTTCAAGAATTTTAGAAATAAAAGGAAGGTTAGAGATCGCCCTATAATTAGCTAAGACAGCTGGGTCAAGTGAAGGCTTTTTAAGTAATGGTTTAATTACTGCCGTCTTAAAGGCCTGTGGTACGTAGCCCGTTAATAAAGATAGATTGAGTATATTTAAGATTGAAGCATTAATTAATGGTAGGACTTCTTTGAACAATCTTGTAGGGATGGGGTCCAATAGACAAGTTGATGGTTTAGAGGAAATAATTATTGAAGTTAACTCAGAAAGATCAATCGGAGAGAGAGAGTCTGTGTTTTTGAAAGTTGCAGTAGATAACAATACGTCTGTGGGACGGCTGTGAATAATTTTTTCCTCTAATGGTTAAAATTTTATTTGTAAAGAAATTCATGAAGTCATTACTAGTCAGAGTTAAAGGAATGTTTGGCTCAACAGAGCTCTGACTCTTTGTCAGCCTGGCTACAGTGCTGAAAAGAAACCTAAACTAATCGAGGAAAACCTTGTTTTCCTCGATTAGTGAGGAATAGTAAGATGTCCTAGCTTTGCGAAGGGCTTTCTTATACAGCAACACATGCATGCAGATGCACAACCAGCAAAGACTATATTTAAGTTATAAATTGCAACTGTGCTAAAACTGTCAA
This sequence comes from Paratilapia polleni, assembly GCA_015106735.1. NCBI lineage: Eukaryota > Metazoa > Chordata > Actinopteri > Cichliformes > Cichlidae > Paratilapia > Paratilapia polleni. Next base: position 13,105 of record VUQI01051690.1, on the reverse strand, counting down.
AGGTGGTTGCATCAGCTCAATAGAAAGTCACTGCATGTGTAAATGTGGACGCAGGCCTTATTTTTTATTTTAAGATTTCTAAAATTGTTCATCCTCTGGCCACAGTCAACACCTTTGATGTTAATATTTGTTAACTTGAACTCATTTTAAATAGGATCTGGACTAATTTCACTGTACCAGTTCTTAAATATAGCTAGGTATTTATTTCATCCACACCTATTAGCTTACCTTTTCAACCATTTATCCACAACTAGTCCAGTTAACTGCTTTTAGTGAATTGTGCTTAGCGACCAATTTCATCCATTTATCCATTATGTTTTGCTGACAGTTATACTTGTATTATGGGCTAACCAGCTATTTCAACTATTTATTCACATTTTGATCATTTCTAATCTATTTCAATAATTAATGCATTCATTTTGGGTTTACACCCTGACTGCTGGAGAAATATCAATTTTATTTCATGACAATTTAAGCTGATAAAACATGTGGAGTTGACTCTAACTGTCGAACCTGCATTTGGTATCTTTTCACTGGAATTCTCCCAAAGACATATCAGTGAAAGTGGAGGAGTGCATTGTTAGGCTGAAAGAACAAAATAAATCTACCAGAGAGACAGCAAAACCTTTAACAATCTGGTTCATTCTTAAAAAGAAGGAATGCACTGGCCAGCTCAGCAATACCAAAAGGCCTTAAAGACCACAGAAGACGACTAAAGTGGATGATCACAGGATTCTTTTCTTGGTCAAGAAAAACTGTTTCACGACATCTATTCAAGCCAAGAGCACTCAGTGAGGTAGGTGTATCATTGTCAAAGTCTACAATCAGGAGACGCTTTCATGAATGGGAATACTGAGGGTTTACAACAAGGTGAACACCACTGGTTACAATCCAGAACATGAAGGCTGGATTAGACTTTGCCACAAACAAGCAGCGACTGAAGGTGGCTGCAGCAAAGGCTTGGCAGAGAATCTCAAGGGAGGAAATACAGCATTTGGTGATCTTTGTGGGTTCTAGGCTTCAGGCAGTCATTGACTGCAAATGATTTTCATCCAAGTATTAAAAACAGTCCTTATATTTAAAATGATGTTTGTCCAATTACTTTTGAGACTCTCAAAACTGGGGACTATGTATAAAAATGTCTGTAATTCCTTAAACCCACCGAATAAAAGCTGAATGTCTGCACTTCAATTACATCTTGATTTTCTTTTATTTATTTATTTTTTTAATTTAAAATCCACTGTGGTGGTGTACAGAGGCAAAACTACAAAACAAGCATCATTTTCCAAAAACTTGTGGACCTAACTGTATTTCTTGGTAGGAACTTTTTTTATTTTTTTTTTTATTTTGCGTCAGGTCCACTAATTTGACACCCAAGGTCAATCACTCCACAATTTTGATTGACAGTGAATTACTGATAGATATGACGCAACACAGACGATCTTTGATGCCCCCAAATCCCAACTCTTCTCTCTCTTCTCTTTCCCCTCACCTCTGATGGCTGCCCCTCCCTGAGCCTGGTTCAGCCAGAGGTCTCTTCCTGTTAAAAGGGAGTTTTTCCTCCTCAAGTCACCTAGGAGGCTTCTATCCATAATGTTTTTATGCTTTACCTTACAATACTTGCCTTGAGATGCCCATCACTGCCATTTCATGCTATATAAATATTTAATTTTAACTTTTGGACCTCTCAATTTTCCAGTTTTCTGGAGTGCAGCTACCATTTGTCATCTGGTTATTAGGTTTAACAATGAAGAACTGTAGCCATGTGTTTTTAATTTTCAAAATATGATATAGGTCAGGCCAGAGTTATGTAGTTTAATGCACAATGTAATGCTGAGGTAAAGCCACTTTCCACATGAGAGGTTATACATCTAGTGAGGCATCATGGGTAGATTTGTGCTGCTATTTAGCATCAGCATGCCTGTCAGCAAAAAACAAAAAAAAGACAGGTACATCACTTGTAGAGTAAACTTCATTATTTAGTGTTTCCTAATACACAGGAATGCAGCCACAGGTATGAGCTGACTGAAACAACAAATCAAGTTGCCAGTCAGCAGTGGGAAACACTAGGTGTCCCTCATTAAGTGCAGCAGCAGCAGTAGCGGATGGCAGACTGGTGCTGCATCAGGGCCAGGCCATCCTAGGGTCAGTCTGGACGATAATCAAAAGCTATGATTATATCAGTAATGCCCCTAAAGCACAGTGACTGGCAGGGGCAAAGGATTGCCAACCAGATTCAGACAGAAAATGTGGAAGTTATACAGACAGAAACAGTGAGAAAGACAAGAAGAAAGAGAGAAAAAAGTAAATGAAGAGGAAAAAAAGAGAAAACAGCTTTAAGAAATCCCAGATCTCCAAGCTGCAACTGGAGAAAAGCACCGCTTGTTATAATAAAAAAGCAACGTGACATGAATAAAAGGACAAAAGCGGGGAGACAATGAAAGATGTGAAGCACTGACGTGTACACAGAAACTGTGAAGAGAAAACAGCGAGAGAGAATGAGAGACAAGGAGTTTGGCATTCATAGCTGGTGTATGAAAGGAGCGATGGGGGTGAAAGGTTGGGGGGTGGAGGAAGATCAATCATGTGGAATAGCAAAAAGACCTTTCAACAAACTGGCTTTAATCTTCTGACAATGAAACAAACTGGTCTTGATTTGAAACGTCTTCCTGGGGTGCGAGGGCCCCTGCTTGTAATAGCTCCCCTCTGTGAACAAGCTAAATCTTCAACGGAGGGCAAGTTCAGCCCAAAGCTTCTCTCCTGCTGCACGTACATAACACAGCATAAGCATGGGAAAGCAAGAAGAAAATACTACTTGTTCCAAAGAGAGCTCAGCAGGAACATGATGGTTTTATAATCAGTGCACTTAAAGCTCATACTATACATGTGCAGCACCTAAAACTCCAATGTGAAATCAACACGGAGAGAAAAGCTAATGCGCACAGAATTACATCATGAGCTAGTGATAAAAAAGTCTAATTTATATTTCACCCCTTAGGCAACCTTTCCTCTAAATATTTATTAAGTAATTAAAATAAAAGTTAAAAAGCATCTGAAGCTTTAGGTCCTCTGGTGGTGTTGTGGATAAAAAGCACAGCTCAGTTACAATTAATTCTGTTTAAAATTCTACGCTTAAACCTATGCCATCTAAAACACATTTGAGGACTAAAGCTCTCTGAAAAATGAGCCAGCTATCATGGGATCAATTAATGCTTTACTTCAATGCTAATGATGCTAGAAGGCACCTTATACTAATATAGAAGCTATAATATCATAACCTGAAAAGTGAAAATGTTTCTCCTTTATTTCCATCCATAGATCCCCAGCAGAGAACCTCTGAAGCTTGGTGTACATACATACACTTGGTGTATGTGCAAGAATAAAAAAGGAAAGTGTTGCCAACAATGGTCACAATAAATTGCTAAACTTGCTTGATGGTATAATGCAGGTATAATGATTACCGTGTTTACTACCTTGTTTTAGTTTGTTATCATTGAGACAATTCAGTGCAGGAAATGCCCCATGACTTTGGAATGACTTCCCTGTAGAAATAAGACTTGCAGAATCAGTGACTGGTTTTAAATCAGTTTGTCTTAATTTTATATCGTTTTGTTTGGCCTTGGGATTTTTAAATTTGTTTTTACCTTTTTAGTTTAGTTTTTACCTTTGCCTGTTGTTGATATCTTTGCCTCCTGATGGTCTGTCAAAGCAGTTTTGTACTGCCAGTTTTTGTACTTTATTGCCAAAGGTGCTATATAAATTAAGTTATTATCAATATTTTTGCAGGTATTTTGTTATAAACCTAAATACTGTACAAATCAAAATTTTTACACAATGGTGGGCCCAGATGAAAGGTTAAGGGACCCAGTAGGCAACTTTCCTACAAATAGGGTGTGATTAATAAAGGTGGCATCCATTTCTTTTTAATACATCCATAGACTAATATTATGGCTCAGTCATACTAGAGTAAAAGTAGGATGGCAACCTCCTTGCCCAGTGATTGCAATTATTTTTTTTGCATTTTGCGACCTGTGCAATTGCCTTGCAATCGAAAGTGGTCACCCAGAGGTTGAGCGTGCAACACCCTTAACCTCTGGGCGACCACTTTCGATTGCAAGGCGATTGCACAGGTCGCCTGATGGGAGGCAACCTGTCTCCACACAGTTGCAATCCGACTCAGACTGACTGCAATCACGCTCAGACAGATTGGCAAAGGTTTGCAAATAATCACCAGCTAATTTAAAAATGCAAACAGATTGCAATCAGTCTTAGTCAGTCTGTGCCGATGAGCACAACTCGTGAGTGATGCATCTCTTTGCAATAGGGGACTCAACTCAGCTGGTTGCCAACTGGTTGTATTCTGGTTATACTCTTATATAAAATCAAGGTTGCTGAGTGCCTGTGTCATTTTGCAGTTACATCATCATCCTGCAGCAACTACATCACTATTTGTGGAGGAATTCCTGAATTTCTGTTTTAAATCTATGAGGTTCTGGCTGGACTCTGAATGTAAGCAGTTAATGTGAATTTCTGTTTGATGTGAATTTCTGTGTATGTAGACGGCAGCAGATCTGCAACAGATGGAAACAGATTTGCGATTTTTGACAATTTATCACAGTTAGTCACTGTATTATCACAAACAAATTGCATATAATTGCAATGTAACTTGACCCAATTTCAAACTGACAGCAGACTGATTGCAGACTGACGCCATCTTATTGCCATTTTATGGCTGTCTTGACGCACCAAAGTTGCTTTGAAGACATCAGCTGACTTGGCCGCAAACCTGGTCCCCGTCTTCGAAGCAACCATTTCAAAGGCAACAAGACTGTAAGTTCATTACACGCGGTCACAATAATTTTGGTTGTGCCGTGGTCTCCAAACACAGTTGTCCCATCTGTGACTTCAGCACCATCCATGAGATGAAAGAACATTTACAGAAGTAACACACCCACATCAAAACAAAATCACAATGGCTTATACCAGATAACATCCGTTAGTTGTTTTCTGCTCTGTCCATTTGTTAATTCTACCTGATATTGCTCGGTATTTAGTTTCAGAGTCTGTATCCTTTGCTGAAGACCTTATGGGTCAGTAGGGGTCCAAGCAGCAAAGCTGGAGAAACCTTTCTCTTCTTCTCCTCCTTCATCTTCTTTTTCTTATTCTTTCTATTCTTGAAGAGTTTGTGCTGCAAATGCAAGACATGGAAGTAAGAAATGTCATCACATTGTCCCCAATTGGAATGTGTGATGTCTAGCATCCAAATATATCTTTGGTTAGAACAGAGCTTTTTGGCTCCTTTAAAGTTTAAATTTAAACTGTGAAAAACACCCCAAAATTGCACATGTGATATCATTTTCTTAACTTATGACAAGCTGTGTAGACAACTATGTCTCCTCAATAATGTCAGTAAGTCACCTTCTCTGGGGATATAAATGATGCAAAGGTCCATGTTTTGAAGCTTTGGGTGGTCAAATCCTACTCACTGACAATGCAGCAGTTCAGGCATGCAGTTTATTTTCAAGTGCACACTAAGATCATCAAATGCTAATAGCTCAAATGTTTGCATTCTGCTGGAACACCAGTCATTGCTGCCTGAAGCTATGTTGTTTAATTGCTTTCATCATGACCCACAGTGCAGATAATGTGCAATGCACAGGAAGGTGCATGCGTTGATATGATTCACATTTAGAAGTACAGCTTTCTAGAACTTCAATCAGCAGCTAAAATAAACAATATATATTTTGAAATTTTAAGTTTTTAAGTTTGAAAGTTTCCCATCGAAACAAGTATACAATTACTTTTAATTACTCAGCTCAGAACAAAAAAAAATGTGACAAGAGGGAAATAGATAGGCTGACATTTTGGCATGCAATCAAGCATAAAAAGACTAATGGCACCAATTACAACTGACGTAGGCTGGGCTGATCAGTGTTTCTTATACAAGGCTTTTGAGTTTTAATTTATTTTTTTAATTTTTGTTTTAAAGTAAGCTACTGTCACTTGTGAGGGGTGTGTGGAATAACAGAACAAGAGAATAAGTGAAACACTATGGGTGCAACAGCAGTTTTGTATATAATCTGTTTCTACAGAAACAGATCAGGTCACATAGTATTACGAGGCATTTGTACTGTACATTACGCATAATTTACAAGCAAATGGTACACAATTATGCACATTTGTTGAGAACATTTATATCTGAAAGCACAGAAAAAAATTTAAAAATAGGGAAAAGTCAAAGTCAAGTTGGATACAACTTGACTTTGAAAAGTTTCATGTTTGCTTATTCTTTTTCCAGTGGCAAAATACTTTGAATTTTCCCTGTCCCCGCCTCCCATTTTTAGTACTAATAGCTTGACAAATGACTGTGTTCTTTTTAGATAATGTCCAATTGCAAACAACACCTTTTTAAAATACTTTTTGTCACATTCGTGGTAATAACAATTTCAACCCAAAGTCATTAACAGCTTGCCATCAATCATGTCTGCCCCCAGAGTGAGAGATGTTACAATAATAATGGATGATCAGGTGTGGTGCCATACTCTTGCTAAGTATGCCGCCATAAATCCTTGAAACACTAACCATGATCCTGGACTGGTGTAATATACATCATTTCCTTTTATGTACCTGGTCGTTGCACCCCATTTCCCTCCAAATGTCCTTGGTATCCTGCTCCCTTTTCACTTGACACCTTTCTCTCGATCTCCTTTATGTTCGTCTTTATGCATCTATAGAAGTGTGAATTTGGAGATGATTCAGTCAATGATTTTTCTTTGCATGTCTGTCAGTCTTGCTCCTGGCTTTGCTGTCTATAGAAGTTTTCATGTACCACAGCCCTGGACTTTTCTAGACATTACATGACAGAGGTGCATGTGAGAACGATGCAGCAGGATTGGACATTAAACAATCTTTAATGCCCCAGTCACAGGCCTAGAGACTGGTCAGCGAGTATCCGAGAACCACTGGTCACGAGGGAAAAATGTGTATTCCCTGACCGTTTGGTGAGTGGTTGCTAGAGGTTGCTGGCAGTCGCTGTGAAACTGATTGCTAAAGCCCCATTCAGGCAGGCTAGTTCAGTAACCCTCTGGTAACAACCAGTGACTAGGGAAAAGTTTGTATTCCACAACCAGTTAGCGAATGGTTGCTGGCGGTTGCTGACAGTTGCTAGGTGAAATTGGCTGAAAGAGGTATATGGTGCTGTACCAAAAAACCTCCTTGCGATTGCTTTGGCTGCTAGCGCCAGTAGTTTGCAGGGATGGCGCCGACTTGTCTGCAAACACTCACCAAATGGTAGTGAAACTGTGAAAGTTTCACTACCATTTGTCAAAGTTGCGCCTTTTGAAATGTGTTGGTTTCAGCGTTAAGGCAAAACTTTTATTGTGAAGGCAAACGTTTATGGTTTCCAGTTTGCATTGCACTTTTTCAAGTTTTTTAGCTCAGAGAGTAAATGGCAAGTGTTTGCAGACAAGTCCGCGTCTTCCATGCAAGCTATGGATGACTGCGGCAATCTGCTAATGACCAAGACAATCACAAGGTTTTGGTGGAGCACCCTCTTTGTGACCAATTTCACTCAGCAACAACCAACAACCTCCAGCGACGACTCACCAACTGGTAGGGAAATACACATTTTTCCCCAGCCACCGGAGATTATCAGGGGATTGCCGATCGGTCTCTAGGCCTGCCTTATTGAGGCCTAACCTGCCAGCATCCCAGTACAAAGGCTGTGGGACATCTAGAGTAACTGTGCCCAAATGGGAATATCACATGCAATAGTGCAGTGAATTCCCAGCGAGCATCATGTGTCCTATCTCCTGCATACTCTATTCAGAGGGCACCTTCATCTATACTAAACTCAGTATTTCCAGAACTGACAACATGTCAGAAGTGGACTTTCTCCTGCTGTGTACAACAAATGAGAAAGGACCATGTCCCAGAGTGATTCTCCCAACATCTTCCAGAGTTCATGTGTGAAAATGCTTCATGCCTGCTTGATGCTCACATACTGTATATGGACAGCAATGAAATGCAAGGTATTAAATTTTCTAACGATTACAAAAAATATTTTCTGAGAATACTACCTGTGAGCTTCCCATATTCCCACATAAACATTTTCAGTATTCATATTTCAAAGGTACCTTGGAAAAGTTACTCTAGTACTAGTATAAAGTACTTAAACCAGAGCACAGGTAAATGGACTACACCTAAATAGCCCTTTTCCTACCAAGCTGCCGCTAATGGACCCATTAACACAAAACCATTTATGCTACATAATTTTAATTCAAGTATTGTTCTAATGCACTATTTTCTATCCTCTAAGTAGGCTGGAGACTTTCAACACTGCGGATTCATCTTATTAATAAATTATCTCAATTAAAGTACCATGGCACAGAAATACATTAACACATTGCGGTGTCTGTTCATATAATGCATTAACCGATGGGCTTAATGCCACACTACCTCAAAGTTGCATAATGGTTGCCTTGACAAGCAGTGGGCAAAACAGCTTCTTGAGTGCCATTTTCCTCTTCTCCATTACACATACACACAGTTAGTCTGGAGCCAGTACTTGGGCATGTTTATGGGTAATGGCTAGTCTCAGAGTAAAGTATGTGTCCTATGGCTATTGATCCAGATTACTAAGATCACGAGCAAATGCTGGGAAGCTGAAGGCGTGTGCTCAGGAGTCTGGTCTGCCCATGCTGTCTAGGCTCCTGGATGTCCGGAGGTGGTCAGAGAGGCTGGAGACAGCAGCAGACTGAGTGGAACCAGCCACACTGCCCAGCGACCAGTACAATGACTTCCTAATGGCTTCTCATTTTGCTTTAAACTAATGAATGTGGCTGTGCACAGTGAAACCTTATCTGCTACTTCTGGTTTAAAAAGGCATATAAAAGCAAACTATTGAACGCTTGGGATTCATCATCCTGGGAAGGTCACTTTTATACGGTTGTGATTTTACACCATCATACACTTTATAGAGTATACATCTGCAAGATGCATCAAGTTCAATAAGTTTACATAACTGTTGGCATCCAGACTCTGATGAGACTTGGCCTTTGTGGTGCAAGGCCATATCTATACAAACCATATATTGATGGTTAAGCTCTCTGCAAATTTCCTGTTACAGCAGTCACATTACAGGGCACAAGCTAGAATAATACTTCAACCCTTACTGGACATTTGGCAGCCCAGGACTCTCTGGAGACTTTGTCAAAAGTGCAGAACATCTCATGTGATGTCAGTGGACCTGTCAAAGCAATCTGCTTTCCTCTGCCATGGGTCAGGACACTGAGACTCAGACAAGTGAACACACCACATTTGACAAGTGCTGATGTTGTTCCTCAGGCTATTCCACCTGTGCCCTGTCTTTATTTCTTCCTTTGGTTCTGCATTCATCTTTCTTGATTATCTCTCTTAATTCCTTTCCATTTATTTGTCATTTCATCTGTTTCTCACATATTTTTGAATTCCAGCAGTGTCCTCTTTCCTTCAGCTTCATTAAGAGATCTGCACATGTTGTTCATACTCGGCTGCATCCTGCTCCGGTGTCCTTGAGAGCCAGAGCCAGTTGGAGGTAAGAGTGGGTTTGGTGCATTTATGCATCTCTTGCTTCTGCGAGGGTAAAACTAGATGAAATGTGCTTTGCCTAACCTCGATTCTGCTCAGCTATCTTTCTGTACTTTATTCCGTACAAAAAAGAAAATGGCCGACTGGCAGTCAAGTTTGAAGCGTTTCGAGGGAGGTGAAAAGGGAAAGTATGTAATTGGGGGCCTGAGAAGGAAGAATTCACTGCATGTCAAAGAGAATTATAGCTTGAGGTTATAAAATACTTTTTGAGGGCAAGGTGATTCTTTTCAGTATGCTGCATTGGCCATCCTCATTTTCTTTTTCTTTTCTTTATTTCTTTATTTCTTTCTTTCTGTCTTCCCTTCTCCTTCCCTTTGCATCTCAAAATACAACTAGACTCTACTTGCTATGGATCATCTGCTATACCTTGATTACACAATAGCCTTGTTGCTTTCTTAACAGGGGAAGCAGTTGCCCTCTGTAGTTTACATTATGCTGTGAGGTGTGTTGCTATACTGTGGATGTCTGCGTTTGGGCTTTGAATCCCTGAGACCAATGGCATTAATGGGCAAGGTTAGGTTGCTGTCTGAATGGTGAAACCATTTGCTCCTAAATGACATTTCCTTTGTAAGTATGAGCCCGAAATGGTTTTTAATGTGGAGTCACCCAAGGCATCAAATTACTATTCTTAGAAGAGTAAAAATGAAACTGTGGGACTTTATTAAGAGTGATATTACCATACCCCCATATATCTATATGAATAAGGAAAAAACATGGTTCACTTTGTCAGACACAGGTATTCACTTTGTCTGCACTTTAATCACATCTTTCAGGCACTGCACCATAGATGAAGTCTCTGAGGGAGGAATCTGGGTGACAGGAAATTAAGAAAAAGAATTAATTTGACCTTCGCTTGTGGCAAGAAAAAAGAGAGGGAGAGAAAGCGAGCAAGCCAGAAAGAAAGAAAGAAAGAAAGAAAGAAAAAGAGAGAGAGAGAGAGAGGATGGCATCAAGGGATGTTTAAGGAGTAAGTGCCTCCACAAAGGGCCTGAGGAGAGAACTTGTATAATGACAGCTCTCAGCTCTCCACACACTCTTGTAAGACATCTGATTTACTGAAAAGCCCAAAGGAAGGACAGTCGTCACCCTGAGCTCCTTAACTCTCAGAGTGAATGGTTTCAATGAAGACTTTGGAGTAAGGATACTCTATTCGCTTACGACGGCAAACAGGACACACAGAAAACATGTGCTGCTGGCCATCTCTCACCAAATACCTTCGGTGTATTAAATCTGCCAGATCAAGGTCACAGAATAAAAAGGTTTTGTTCAGTTAAGTTAAAGAACACAGATACAGTTTGTATTTTAAAAGTTTCCACACTTAAACATTATCCAGAGTGGTATGGTGAATCAGTCAACATAAATATCTCCGGTCTTTCCTTCCCTACTTCCTTCCTTCCATCCTCCCATCAATCCTCTTAACTGATCATCCAATTCAGGGTCACAATTAGGGTGAAGCCTATCCCAGCTGGCATAGGGTGAGAGGCGGGGTACACCCTGGACAGGTCGACAGTCTGTCACAGGCGGACGACCATTCATGCTCACATTCACGACTATGGCCAATTTAGAATCACCAATTAAGCTAACATGCATGTCTTTGGACTGTGGGAGGAAGCTGGGATACCTGGAGAGAACCCACGCAGGCATAGGGAGAACTCCCCAAAGAAATGTCCCAGCTGGACATAAGTCATAAGCCTTTAATTAAATATTTCTACATGGCTCCGGTTAAGAAAATGTGCAAAACATCTATAATTAAAGGTAACAGATGTTGACAGATAAAATGCAAGTGGCATAAAAACAGTTACTGGTCTGAGCCAAAAGGTCTGTTACTGTTTCAGATCTATTTAAGGTGTTAAACTGGATTAGCAGCTACCTATCCCAAAGATGAAAATCTTGCTTTTGCTATGTGTACTGAAGAAAAGTTTAATCTTTTCAGGCTATTTTTTAGTTACTCCTAGACATAACTGGAGAAAAAAATACAACCAAATGTTATTAACTGGAGTCATAGAGTTGTTCATATCTGCAAGGTGACTATACAAAGGCTAGACTTGACCTATTATGCTCATTTTTTGAAATAAATATACTGTTACAACAGTGGATATCCAGTATTAACATGGCCAATGTATCAAATACTGCGGTCAGCATACTGTATGTGCAAGTAATCCCTGACTTCAGTCTCCTCCAAATCTGTTTCAGTTTCTTCTACTCTTATATGATGTTATAGACAGGGAATACCCTTAATATGGTCACCTTGGGCACACAGCACTGGTTGTGAGCGCATCAACCCCACCCATCAGTTCAAATAATCAAATCAGTCAGAAGAATGGAGGGTGAGGGAGAGTTAAAATGGCCTAGTATAAGGTATTCTTTTGAATTTATTTTGAAGGGATAATTTTGAACTGTGGCTCACATAAAAAGTCAAAGGGAAAAACAAACAAACAAACAAAAAAAAAAAAACAATGGATCTGGAAATTAGCATAATAGGTCCAGGAGTATAGCTTGGAAATCTTCTTGGAAAGAGCTCTTAATCTTGTACACGATCACAGTGTCTTGCCACTTCTGAGGCAAGCTCAAAGTGTTCCCTCTTCAGGATTGTAATGTAAGCATTAATGTCATTGATTTGACTGCTTGCTATCCCACAATCATCAGATTGCAAAATGAAGTGGTAATCTACTAGGGGGGGAATATGTGAAATGCGTGAGTGTGCAATTCTCACTTTTATTCGTGCTCAGTATAGTGTCTCTAGTTATTCAAGGTCTTCATATCAGCATAGTGTATGTGCTGAACAAGATAAAAACCCATGGAAAAAAGTCAGAGTGGGACATCCTGTTCAGTAAAGATCTCTTACTGAAGAGATTTAGATAATTGGGAAACTTTCTGGGGAAAACCTGGTCTTATTAGGAGAGACGGCATCCATCCCACTTTGGATGGAGCAGCTCTCATTTCTAGAAATATGGCCAAATTTATTAAACCCCCAAAATGTGACTATCCAGAGTTGAGACCAGGAAGCACAGTTGCAGTCTTACATGCTTCTCTGCAGCTTCTCTCCTCCTGCCATCCCCCCAAAACCCTATCGCCGTAGACTGTGTCTGCTCCCAGACCACCAAAAAATAAACCAAAAATCAGCAAAAAACAAATTAAGTACAAAACTTTCCAAAGAAAGAACAGTATAACATCCCCAACTGCACCAAGGAGTAAAACAGTTAAATGTGGATTATTAAACATTAGGTCTCTCTCTTCTAAGTCCCTGTTAGTAAATGATTTGATAATTGATCAGCATATTGATTTATTCTGCCTTACAGAAACTTGTAAACAGCAGGATGAATATGTTAGTTTAAATGAATCAACACCCTCGAGTCATACTAACTGTCAGAATCCTTGAAGCACAGGCTGCGGAGGAGGAGTAGCAGCAATTTTCCACTCCAGCTTACTAATCAACCAAAGATCCAGACAGAGTTTTAATTTTAATTCATTTGAAAGC
>VUQI01051683.1:32032-44657 GCA_015106735.1 Paratilapia polleni | reverse complement strand
ATAGGCTTAGGCTGCTGGGGGCTTCCCATGATGCACTGAGCACTTCCTCTTCCTCACTTTCTTTCACTCTCCATGTGTTTTATACACCATTTGCATTTAATCATTAGCTATTATTAACCCTGTCTCTCTCCCATAGGTGTGTCTTTTTTTCCTGTCTCCCTCTGCTCTCTTCTGTTTCCCTTCATCCCCAACCGGTCGTGGCAGATGACTGCCCCTCCCTGAGCCTGGTTCTGCCGGAGGTTTCTTCCTGTTAAAAGGGAGTTTTTCCTTCCCACTGTTGCCAAGTGCTTGCTCATAGGTGGTCATCTGATTGTTGGGGTTTTCTGTCTAATATTGTAGGGTCTTTACCCTAAAATATAAAGCCCCTTGAGGCGACTGTTGTTGTGATTTGGAGCTATATAAAAAAAATTGAATTGAATTGAATTGAATTGAAGTGGTGTATAAACACATGGAGAGTGAAAGGAAGTGAAGAAGAGAAAGTGCTCTGTGCATCATGGCAAGCCCCCAGCAGCCTAGGCCTATTGCAGCTTAACAATAATCTGATAAGATATTTCGGGTTGCTCCAAAGCCTGATGTGTTTGAGATTACTGTATGAGATAAACATTAGGGATCTCTGCTCTGACATGTATACATGACTGATCTTTTTTCCCCTTTATATTTCTTTTTTGCTCAGCATCTGTGGATTAGGAGCATGTGTATGGAACTGTGTGGTGATGCACAACCAAAACTGCATCTTAAAAACAGGGGTTGTATCATATTTCAGGATAATACAGTTACATTTAAGTCACAGCAGCCTCACTGGGCCTGCGTGTCTTCAAGTTCATTTATAATGAGATTTTTAGATTTAGATTTAGTCAGCCCTAAAAATGTTAGCCCAAGGGTTTAGCACAGAGGTTTCTGAAGGCTTGTGTAACGTGTGTTACTGCCACAGAGGAAATAAATTTATGATGAGTGAAAATCACTAAAAAGGTTCTCAAATGCAGAAACACACCTGGGAAAAAATGATCTGTGAAGCAACCAAGAATTACCAGTGGCACTGGCAGTGAGCTGCTGAAACAGAGAATCTGAAAAAAGCTAACTGCTGGAGAAAAATAAATTTCACCTCTTCCAAGAGCCTGACTGGAGAGTTTTGGTTCAGTGGTCTTATACTGTAACTAGGCCTTTATAATATACAAGCTAACATGAGCTATACAGGCTGTGAGAATCAACATTACCTTTAAACATTAGCCTCCAAATCGTACATCAACTCCGACCTCAAAAACAACAAAACAAACAAATGAAAAAAAAGAAAAATTGTGGTCTCAGTAGTTTGTGTTGATGGCAGTTATGATCTCTTGATCCCACTGCAGAAATACTGGTTTGGGTGGTTATTTATTATATTTTAAATATGTTTTGATATTTAAGCTTCATATAGGACAGCTATATTCTTCTTAAGATTTGCAGCTATAAATGATGTTGAAGTGTTTCATCCTCAAAGATATGGACTGAATACAATGATTTTTTTTCAGTGATAGCTTCATGAGGTGATTCAACAAAGGGCATCAGGAGTCTCACTGTAAGACATGACAAAACATTTGATTTATATAGAGTGCACAGTGTCTACTATGAAAAAATAATTTCAAAACCCTGAAGGCATGACTATAATAATTAGACCATTGAAAAGCTGTTTTCACAGTGGTCAATCTGGCATTTAGTACAGCAGAGTCTTGAAATAATTTTCATGAGTTTCTTTAACTACACTCACTGGACACTTTACTGGGTATACCTTGCTAGTACTGAGTTGGGCCCCATTTTTGCCTTCAGAACTGCCTGAATTCTTCAAGACATAGATTCAACAAAGTGCTGGAAACAGTCCTCAGAGATTTTGGTCCATATTAACATTATAGCATCACACAGTTGTCGGCTGCACATCCGTGATGTGAATCTCCCGTTCCACCACATCCAAAAGGTGCTCTATTGGATCGAGATCTGGTGACTGTGGAGGCCATTTGAGTACAGTGAACTCATTGTCACATTTGAGGTAATTTGAGCTTTGTGACATGATGTGTTGTCCTGCTGGAAGCAGCCATCAGAAGATGGGTACACTGTGGTCATAATGGGAAGGACATGGTCAGCAACAATACAGCAATTAGGTAGGCTGTATACAAGGATGCAGGATGTTCATGTTGTTTATGCCAAATTCTGACCCTACCCTCTGAATGCTGCAGAAATCGAGACTCTCTTTTGCCCAGTGAACTGTGGATATTTTCTCTTTTTTTTCTCTGTAAACCCTAGAGATGGTTTCTCAGAGAGATGGGTTGTAGTAGATCAGCAGATTCTGAAATAGTCAGACCAGCCCATGGTTTGACTATCACATTGACATTGACAGTGACTGTAAAATTCACAGTCATTTAAATCACCTTTCTTCCCCATTCTGATGCTCGCTTTGAACTTCAGCAGGTCATCTTCATCATGTCTACATGCCTAAATGCATCATTGAGTTGCTGCCATGTGATTTGCTGATTAGATATTTGCGTTAATGACGAAGTGGCTGATGAGTGTGTCTATCTATCTATCTATCTATCTATCTATCTATCTATCTATCTATCTATCTATCTGTTGTAACAATGCTTCTTGGCAATAAATCTTATACCATTGGAAAGCCTGTTTATTTCTCTTTAAATGGTGCTACATTTGTAAGAAAAATGCATTTGTGGGTTGAGCAGCAGAGTTGAGTATGTGGGTTGCGCCCACGAAGAACTTGCCAAATCTTCTCTGCCAATGCCAATGCCAGTTTATTCTGCTATTGACTCTTGTTTGGTGTAGTTTATTGGATTGGATGATTGAACTCTGAAGAAACAAGTCATATTGGCAATTCAACAATTTATTCATTTAATAAACAGGGGCCTCAGTAGCATGTGGAAGAATCATACACAACTACAACAGCCTGGCACCTCCTCTTCATGCTGGTCACCAGCTTGGTCACACACTGCTGTGGGATGGCATCCCATTCTTCAACCAGCATTTGTCGCAAGTCAGCCAATGTGGTTGTGTTGGTCACTCTGACATGAACAGCACACCAAAGCTGATCCTACAAGTGTTCAGTGGGGTTGAGGTCAGGACTGCAGGCAGCTTTCCATCCTCTCCACTCTCAAGACAAAGAAATCATGAAGGATTTTTACAGTAAAATGTTTCTGCACTCACTGCATTGCATTACCACATACTGGATGTTGTTATTCAAAGTGCTCTGATGGATGCTACTGCTCATAAATAAAAGTTCTCTGAAGAAACTGAAGATGACTAAGGATTTTTATACATTTTCTAACAACTTGAAACCTAATCCCTCTGCAAAAAAAAAAATAGCACTCCATTTGAGACTTTTGTGATAAATCTGAAACTGTCTGTAGGCAATCTCCTGTTCCATGACTTTGTTTTAGCACCAAAGGCACTTCAATTAAAAGGTCATGCCCTGCTGGCCGGAGATGTCAGTGCTGATGCAAAACTTGCAATCTTTCTTGCAATTGTAGTTCTGGTTAAGCCCAGTGCCATCAATACAAGTGGTTAGCACTCTTGGCATTGCTACAAGGAAAGTGTTTCTCTTTAAACGTTGACACTGTTATAACAGTTAAAGTAAATATAAAGTTAAACAAGTTAAAGTTAAACAGTTTAAATAAGGATGACTGGTAGAGGGTCATGAGATAATGGTAATGTTTTCCAGTATGCACACATAAATGTGGGTTTTAATGTAGAGAGACCAGCTCAATAAGTGTAATAATTCATTTAAAGCACTACCAGTTACAATCTTATGTTAACATACCAACACTGAACAGATGGGACAGTTGTGATAATATCTTATTATAGTATATATCAATCTTTGTTCATCCACAATAAATTCTGATATTAACCTGAGTAAGAAAAAGTTTCTTCTTACTGTAACTGAATGTATGTTTATGGTTCACACTTCACACTCTGTCTCCCTCCTGTGGTCATTGATGCCTCTTTTGTGCTGCATTGCACCAGGTCGAAACACTTATTTCACCATTTTAAATTTCACCATCTGGTGATACCAGAATTTGTCACTTGTCCCATAGTTGTGTCTTTTGGTCATCTGTTATTGGACAATTAAAGTAAGAAATAATATTTTTGTTGGTGAACTTTGACTTTTCTTTTCACAATTTCTACATTTTTCAAAATGTGGGCTTAGTTAAGGACTAACCTTTATGTATGGTGTTTTAAGAAGTTTTTACTGCAATCATTTGAGAAACAATTACTCTAAATGTCATGTAAAAAATAATACAGTCTGAAGGAAAATTGATTCATACAAGTACAGACTCACATTAGTTACATTAGGTTCCATGTCAGGATGAAACAAGTTATTACCCGTGAAAGCTCATTTAAGTGTCCATGGGAGTTACAGCACAGAAATTAATCTAGCACCCACAGGAGAGAATACAAGAGTGAAAGTAAAAAGAGTAAAATACTCATGTCATCCAAAAATGAATTCAACTAATACTTTGAATACTGCAGATTACTTTTTCAGTATAGCAATGGATTACAAACTTTCAGCAATTGTCCTTTACTTTGACATGTTGCCTTGCTGTCTTACAGGGAGCCAACACTAGTAACATGAAGGGTTGTTATGAGCTTGGCTTTGTGCCTTCAGACAATACTACTAAATAAGAAGACTGTTGGTAATTCAAAAGCCTTCTTATTAAAACATTGTGCATTCCTGGCTTGCTTGTTAATGTCAACCACATTCAGGAGTCACCTGATTTTGTTTAAAATTTAAATATCTGTGAACTCTGCAGCAGAGGTTTGGACTTCAGGAGAGCTGTGCAGTTACAGAGGCTAGGCTAGCTGCTGCTGGAAGGCAGCGGTTGCTAGGCAAAACCAGCCCAATGGCCAATCAAAAAAAGCCCCCAAGCAAGTGTGATACCCACATATGTATTCATGTGGGTAGCAAGATTGAGTGTGTGTATGTGCTTATCTGAAGTACTGTAAGTTTGGTGTGATTTGGGTATACCAACTAGGTCTACCCAGCCACTAGCAGTCAAGAAAGAAAAAAATTGCAGCAACATGGTGAGTACTGTAGGTCCTCCAAACTTAACTGGTCTGCCTGTCAAACCACTGTCCTGTTCTCTGTTTCTCCAAGAGTTAAAGTAAAAAGATGTGAGGCTCATGATGTATCTAGAAAAACAGATAAACACATCACTTTAGCTGCTGAGTAATTAGTAATTAGTAAAGTAACCCTTTCAAGCAAGGGGTGCTTATTGCAACTTTCAACTTTTCATACAGTGGCTAGTTTGGTTAGCAGCAACCTGACATTTACAAAAACTAACATCTAACTAAACAATCAGCTGTGATAAAAGTACCTACAAATAATGCACCAACCAAACAGCAAACTGGTTGATATTCCATGTATGACATGGGTCAGCCATGAAAATACCAAAAGTATTTCACCACATCTTGTTTTTTTTGGAAATAAAACCCACAGGATGTGCAAGCAGCTGGGGGACAAAAAAAGGCAAAAAAAAAAAAAAAAAAACCTCCCAAGTTGCCATGGTTCAGGTGATATGTGGGTCATCCAGTTTAATCCATGGCCCCTCCACAGGCCAAAGTGTCACTGAGCAAGGGGCTGAACCCCATATTGCTCCTCATGGCAGGGCAGTGCCTTAGATGACAGCCTTTGGGTGAATATGTAAATGCTAAAAGCACATTGTAAAGTGCTCTGAAGCACTTCTCATGATAAAGAACTATATACAGAGCTTTTATTATTGATATTTCTATAGCTCAAATAGTCAAATAGTGTAGTATCACTTAATAAATGCTTTAGCATTTAACCACATGCATTGTGACATTTTTACTTAGTTCTATAATAAAAATGGCTTTAAAAAGTGTTCAAATTATTCTTCATCATAGCCCTAAATTGCCTGTCATCTGCAGCGCAGTTTGTTACAGTTTGACAAGTCATTTGATTTTGAACAGAACTAGTTTCTGTAGATGCATATCCAGAATTTTGAGTAGTGTAATTTTTGTTTTCCCTGTATGAATCTATATCTAACACCCTGCCAAAAGCAGACTGTACTGTGCCTTTTGCTATGTTAAAAAATAAATCACATAGCTATAAAAATTCAGATATATTTTACCTACTCTTAGTCACAGCAGATATTCATTTTAAAGTGCCACTCTTCTCTCCTGTGGCTGTAGCACTGAAAAAGACAGCAATGATTTTGGATGGTATCATTTATATATTAATACTTGAGAGAAAAGCATGATCTGCATCCCATGGTTGCATGTGATGAAACACTATTGCTGCATGTGACTAATACTTTGCAGGCAGTGTGATGATGGTGAAGGGATGGTGAAGGTGGCAATGTTGGCATGAGTGGGCGTTGTCATAGAGACATCTCATTAGGCCAGGCAGACACAGACAAAGCCAGTGGAGGTGCAACAGATTTTTAGGACAAGTGATTCAGTCTGTAAGGTGGTTATTGCAAAAGCAAGTGTAGACTGAATTGGATATTGATCCTCTCAGTGTAACAATGTGGAGCAGGTAGTAACTGCTGAACTGAGCCTCATTTCTTTGAAAGCAAGCATGGTGAGAGCCTTGGTGAAATTCACACAGTCATTTGAGTGACCAAACTCTGGCAAATCACAGCATGCTGGCAGATGTTGAACAGATGCATATAGTCACTGATTGGAGTATGCATATAGAGTGAAATTTAAAGAAAGTCTATGCAATAATATCTGGAAAATCAATACTAAATGATCAACTGAAAAGAACTCAGAAATACCTGAAGGCGTAGTTTGTCAAACAGGGGATGGACAAGCCTGGGAAAGGTTTTCACATTTCTGCTCTCAGCAAATGCTCTTTGAGATATTAGCAACCTAAGAAGTGATTTACATATTGCGAGTGCAAAGCTATAAATAGTATAGTGTATACATGTCCAAAAATGTGCTTTGGGAGGCTACTGTCATCTTGACCTTTGACCAGCAAATTCTAGTCACTTCATCCTTGAATCCATCAACTGAGGATGAACAAACTGACCAATGAGAAAGGGGAGGGGGTGTTAAAACTATTTTTCACATAGCGAAAGTTAATATTTTTTGATAGCATTTGGTTGGCATTCGGCTTTGAATTGCATATTACAGGGCTGATTGTTTTCTTCTCCAGTGGGAGTGATTTTCAGAGTATCATGCATTGTGTTCTGTCTCTATGTAATGTGCAGATGAATGGACGCACCAAAAACACAGTGCCTATAGCCTGTTGCCCTTCTCCGTGTCCTAAAACTCATGGTCTCAAGGTTAATAAATTGCTCGTCTTTTCAAGACCAAAAGAAAACACAAAACAATATTACAGAAGTGACACAAAACGTACAAAATGCTGAAAAGCTGGGATTTTTCCTTGATTCATTTTGTTAACTAAATAATTTACAGTTAATTTGTCTATTGACTGAATGATTGATGAATTCATTATTTCAGCTCTAAGGTATTTATTTTGTTAATGGTCTAGAGTCGAACCTTCATGAACACTTGACATGTGAGTAGCTAAAATGAAAATGTATTGACCATAACCACAGAGAAAGAAAGACCTCTCAGTGATTTGTGTATGAATACTGGGCCTGTGGTGTCAGCTCATTTTTTGTCAAGCAAAATGGAGCAATCAGCTGTATCAAAGGATGTGCTAAGATCAAGAGGGATTAAAATAGAACAATCCTCAACACTGGCAGCCAGTAGATCATTAGTGAGTTTATGGGTAGCTGTTTTTGTGCTGTGAAGGGCTTTTAAGTCAGATTGATTAAAAAGAATGCTGCTGTTATTCGTTAAAACAGAGACCTTAACGGAAAACTACTTTTTCTATAATTGTCGATAAAAGATTAAGGTTTTAAATTATTACAATTGCGTAGACACAAAATTAAACGGTGTTCAGAGATAATGTAGGCTTTCCACAATAGCAACTGTTTGCAGGTGACAGAAGAAAGCAAGACTTTTAGCTGCAAAATTATCACCTAACCTCCAATACATTTTATGTGTCGCACAAACTCAAAAGATTATGGTGACAGACATTTGGCTATACTGGTTTTGGTTGTTATGGGATTTAAATGTGTCTTTGCCACTTCTTTTTTTATTTAAATGTGATGAACGTGAGACAAAGGATATGAAAAACAGGATTCTCTATGGGGAAAAAAAAATCAGAAAAACTGAACAACTAAACAAGTCATGTAAATAGTTGATGTGATTGATAGAAATGAATGGGACAGCTGTCTGCATATGTATGCATGTTAAGAAACACATCTCCTGTAACAATTCTTGTGGCTGAATGCCTACACCTACACAGTACATATCTCTTTTTTCAAACACTGCAAGTAATTCATTATGAATGAGTGCAGGAAAAAAGAAAAAAACAGTATAAGATATTTATGAATCCGAGCAATCACAAATGTTAGGAGCAGTCACAACCCGAGTTAAATGAAATGATGGACAATAAAAAAAAAGAAAAGAAAAAATTAACAAAATTAAATTAAAAATTAATCTATATTATTATATATATATATATATATTATATATTATATAATTTCGATGACTACCATGACAAAAAAAACAAAAAACAAAACAAACAAAAACAACAACAACAAAAAAAAAACCTGCATAGTTAAACTTGAAAAAAATGTCAAATAAGATTGTTGACTTTTGCTCAAGGTCTAAAATGCATTTTTCTTTGCAGTGCATGCTTAAAGTTAAACAACAATATTGTCAGACTGATGGCTCAGTCCAGCCATATAATCAGTGTCTCTGGCTAATCCAACCAGGGCATTTGAACAAAAGCCGTGCTAATTCATATAGTACAGTACCCCCGCCAACATCTTTACTACGATATCAAGAAGATTTGTCCCCTCCACACAGCTGAAACTATCATAAACCTCTAATGTGTGTTTGCAACAGTGCAACAGTTGATTCACATAATAGTATTTAATCAAAAAGTGAACTGAACATACATAAGATTACTAGATACTAGTAACTATCAGAGGCTTGTACTACAGAGCAGGATTTGGACTTATCTGGGTAACTTCAGGTAACCCAGGGTTCTTACCAGGGTACATCACCATGGTAACTAATAGTGCAGAAATAACCTACTCCACTTATGTTTAATATAAGAGATTAGCAGGTATGAAATCATGGCCTACTGATTAGTCAGCTCTCTGGAAAATAGCGTCACCACTCCTGGAAATCCCTCGGACCTCAGTTCGCAGATAGTAAGAATGTTTAAAGTCTTTGTTTATATCTGATGAGCTTCAGTGTAGGAGCCATGTGAGAGGTCATAGATGAATCCCGTCATTTGTGTGCTGCAAATGCAACCTCCTCCCCCTAAGAGGTGAAAGGTCATTTCCTGCATCTTCCATCTCCTGTTCCAGACAAAACCACAGCTGGCCTTCTCTTTAATACATATCCAGGTGTAATTCATGTTGTATAGGAGTCAACCTCACTGACTATTGAGATGTAAATTTGATTGTAATTATTAATTTAATTATTAATCATTTTCAAATCAATAGTTTTGTGTATTTTATGAGACTGATTAAACTAATACCTTGTCTTGATTTCCCATTGATTTTGATGATTTTAGTCATTAATTAGAGTCCCCAAATTAATGGTTAATCATTTGAGATCAGGTTAATTGTTTTATCGGTTTTCCTTCATTCAAAGGTGGTGTCCTGATTAAATTAACTCGTATTTACAAGGTTGATAAATACAACAGAAGCACTAACATTAATGTTGGTGCTGCCCTTATGAAGCACAGTGATAATGACAGTAGGTAATAACCCCTACATCAGTAATAAATATAGATTCTTAGACACAACTTTATTCCTTAATCATTTCTTTCTTGTTGGCTGCAAACAATTTTAAAACAGTTTTTTTGCTTTGCAAGCCTTAATATATGATCATCAAACAGGTCACCTATTTGTATTTGTTGACCTTATATCATTTGCAAGTATGCAAGTAGATTATCTTATTTTAATCTTTCATATCCTCTTGTTTCGTAATGTTAAAGTTGTAATACTGATAAGTCTGATGATTTACACAGCCAGCATTTTTGCCTACTTTCATTCCTGGCTTCAAATAGGTTACACTTTAATATAGTAGGTCTCTTCCAGTCTTATTTAAAGTACACACACACACACACACACACACACACACATATATACAGCACTTTTAATACTATACTGCTGTATGGCGCATATCCATGTTTCTGATTAGTCAGATGCTGCCAATGCCAACCCTTTAATGTGAACATGCTTGTAGATTGGGAAACCCTGGGTTAACTTATCGAGTTGATAACCACCTTCGTGTGACTGCTTAGTCCGATTGATGATGTTAGAGTAAGTGAAGCCAGATAACAGAAAGATATCCTGGGTGTGCTGAACTTGTTTTGCAGTATAGGCCCCAGATGATAATGTCTGCAGTAAAAACTTTTTGTTTCCCCCATGTTTTCTTTTTTCTTCCCATTCATCCTACTCATTCACATTCCCATTATACGATCCAAAGGGGAAGGACCGAAATGCAGGACACAAAGGAGGCAAAAAGAGTAAAATCCAAATCTTTAACCCAAAACACAGGCCAAGGTTATTAGCAGGTGAATAGTCAGAGTGGCAATCAATCCAGGCAAGGGGCAGGAAAAAGGCAAGGGCCAAAAACAAGCAAAAGGTGCATATATGGCTAATAACTGGAAATACAAAAATACACAGGAAAATCTAAAGAAACATGAGGCTCACAGGAAGGTTAGAGTGCAAGTATAACAAGACAATCTGGCAAGTCAGGAGTTCAAAACAGGGGGTACATAAAGCAAGGAGACTGATGATAAATTGGAAACAGGTGTGGAGCACAATACAGGTGAGTCTCATCTGGGTTGGGCATACAATCACAAAGGAGGGAAAACTAACAAAGACAGGAAGCAAAAGTGACAAAGGATTACAAAAAACAACAAACAGTAAATTACAAAGAAATCCAACATATTGTTACCCACCACTGCCTCTCACAATAAATAAATAAACAATTGAGATATGAACCAAACCATGGCTTTGGAGAATCATACTTAAATTTCAGACCCTTGTGCAATTCCACTTTTCATGTACTGTAATACCATCTGTATTAATGCACAAGATGCTGCACAAATGCTTGAAAACTGTGCCCACTGTTTTCCGAGCTAATTTTATATTTTCTGAGCTAATGAATGGTTATCGGTGCACCCCATGGCATCAAATTTTAAAAATACTGGAACTGCCACTGAGAAAGACCAACACTGCAATCCCCAGAGCTATGTTACCAGAATGCCTGACATATAATTACAGTCATCCCATTACTTATAAAGACAAATTTGTAAATATGAGTGTAATTAGGCAAAAACCTCTGTAACAATTATTACAGTTTCACAGTGTTTAGTTATTTCTTTGTTTTTTCTTTTTCATTCTAAATTGAAAATCCTAGGGGCACAGAAGGTCTGTCAACGAGAGCTTTCATGGCCCATCACACAAGACTCTCTGAGGAGACCTGTGCGACTAAGATACAACACAATCCAGCCAACTACAGCTCCTTGGCTCTAGTAAGTTTATAAGACATGTTGCCAACAGATAGTGATTGATGATAGCATCTGATGCAATTTTCTCCCTGTCCAGGGTTGCTGGTTCACATTCTATGGTTGATGGTGAAAGCACAGGTTCCAAAGAAAATCTCCTCCGAATCTGTCAGCTGGAATATAACTCTGGGGTTAAAAAGCAAAAGCTGTGGATTGGGTTTCTTGTTTATCTGCAAATTCAGATAGAAACAAATCATAGGATGTGTGGTGTGTAAATGACAACTGGAAACTTCAAATAATTATGCTGAATGATTGGAAAAAACAATGATGCACAATATTTGTATCTATGTAAGGGAAATAAAGAAGAAGAAAGAAGAAGAAGAAAAGAAAGAAAAAGAGATGAGAATAAGTACTAATGAACTGTTTTTCAGATACAAGGCACTCACAAGAACAACAAGAGGAACAATTTGGATTTCAGTACAATCAGTGTTGCTGGTTCTCCATTTAGAAGGAGGAGTGTCCAAAGACTGGCCTTTGTTTAGGAAGTGAATTGTTAAAATCTGAAAAATTACGATGTTAACTAGATTAGGCAGGGCAACTTATCAAGTAATCTCTTGAGAGAACAGTTTGATGGATTGTGTGCCTTCTTTATTTTCTCTAAATTTATTCTTAATTGCTCCTTACAATTAGACATCGCTACAGAAATGACATAGTAAATGTTTCCCTAATTGTATTTTTAGGCTGATTTTAGGTTGCTTTAAAGTTCCTGACAGTTTGCACCCCTCTTTATGCATATCAAATGAACCATGAGAACTGTATCCTTAGATCTAGTAATAATGTAGACACCTGCAGACAAGAGTTTCCCTGCTAGTTGGCCTGCATCAGATGAAATGTGTTTATTTATTGTTTAACCTACTCCTGACATATTTAGTGTCACTGGCTTAATCAATATATGGCTGATATTCTCAAACTGAACAATACAGGAAATGTACTTATTTGTTTTCTTTCCAAAATTTATACAAGAAAATCAATAGCCTAGTATTACCGTGAAAGTTTTGTTGTTATAGTGCAGTTACC
>VUQI01051683.1:0-22215 GCA_015106735.1 Paratilapia polleni | reverse complement strand
GAGAAAGTAGTTAGCTTTGTTTGTTAAAAAAAAAAAAAAAAAAAGAAAAAGAAAGAAAGAAAAGAAAAGAAAAGAAACAAATCACATAAAAACAACATAAAAATGTAAATACTTCTTGAACAGCAGTTCATCCATGTACCCACCACTTCTATGGTTTCCTGGACACTTACTTATCATCACTATGAAATTATTCGACAACTGTTGAGTCGCTGACACAGAGTTTTTGTTCAACTGTGGACAATATAGTGGATACAGTCAAATAAAATGCAGTAGCTGCAGTGAACTACATAGGATACAGGAAGTAATTTCAGGCATAGCTTGAAGAACTTTTTACTTTGTTGTTGATGTATATATTAAACATGGAAAATTTCTGAGTTAGAACAGCCACTTCCTATAAATAACACAACTAGAACGGTTTCACAGCGTGCAACGCTAATGGCCAGTTTCATAATTTTTAACAAAAGCGATCTATATCAGTACCAAAATTAAAATGCTTCACATTTCCACAAAGTTCAATGAAATTCAGCTTGGTAGTTTTTGTGTCACCTTACTGACAGAAAAACAAACTACAGCACTGACCACACTCCTTCACCTTGGCTGAGGTATGATGGTGGTGGTGATTAAAAAGACAAAAATAACTAAAAATACTAAATAACAAATAAAGATACAAATGAATACAGAGTGAAGGGAGAACCATAGCTATGCAATATGCACTGTTGACAATATACAAACTGTTGACAAAAACACATTTGAGACCTGAGGACTGCACTACAAAGTGAGATAAATGGGTTTGGGGGAATAATGATACTAAAGCTAGAGTTTTACTGGCTTGATCATTTCTTAATCATTATGGTAAATTATGCTGAACACTTACCCTGCTCTGGTTACATTATGTTCACATTTACATTATTTCTTTTACTAACAAAAAAAAAAAAACAGGCATGATAGAAATTCTCTGCTGAGGGAATGTTTTGTATTTTATACATGCAGGAATGGGCGCTCTGGTTTCCTCCCACAGACCAAAGAAATGCTCATTAGCTTAACTGGTGACTCTAAATTGGCCATAGGTGTGAAAGTAAGAGTGTGTAGTTGTCTGTCTCTCTGTATTAGATCTGGAATGGACTAACCTGTCCAGGGTGTACCTTGCCTTTAGCCCTATGTCAGGTGAGATAGCCCTCTGCAACCCTAATTTGGATAAGACATTAAGAAAATCGATAGATGTGTGCACACCTGTTAAGCCATACATTAGTAATCCCATTGGGGCATTAGACTGTAACATTAGTGCAAACTGTGTGTTCAGATGGTGATGCAGTAAATGCATAAATATGCTTTTATGAATACTTGATTTGCTGCTAATCCAGTTTTGACTGCTGTATTTTCAGCAAATTAACACAGATTAGAAAATTGAATAGTCTTCACTGTTATTTATCACAAATAGTATAAAGTGAATAAATACAAAAGTGATTTCCACACTGCCTTCATAAGACAGTGTCAGACCTAAATGTTCTTCTTCAATATCATGTTTAAATGTATCAAGTTTAAAGTTTAAAAGCTCTTAAATGCAGCTGTCACATCAGAAATATGGCAGCACTGAGAGTGTGCTGAGGAAAAAAATAAACACTGATGATTTATAAGATTAAAACTATTCTGCAGCATTCCTCTCTTGCATCACTTGTGTGTTTTGCTGCATTCTTTTGGTCAATTCAGTTGGTCAGTTTTGTGCAGAAGAAGAGTGAAATGATGAATTAAATGCTCTCTTTTTTGTGAGCACACACAGAGCCTGAAGCAGAAAACCTGGGTTAAGAAACAAAGTTGATAACAAACTTTGTGACACACATTATCTCTGTATTTTAGGCTTTGTTAATCCAGAAAGCCTGACTATGTTGAACTTGCTTCATAGTACACCGATCAGGTATCACAATATTCCCATAAAATAAACAAGCCTTACCTCAACAGAGTGACTGCAGCCGGCAGAGATTATTTCTTTTAGTGTACTTTGTCACAGTGGAGCTGAATAAGCCTCTTACTGCTACCAGATCTTGGAGGGATGCAAGATGTTCTCCATAAAGAAGCAGTTCACGTGGTTTGAAAAGTTCTTAATTTTTTCACATAAGACACATGATTATAATACATTTATGACATTTTGGGAAATCCACCTATTCATATATTAAACAATAGCCACTATTTGGCTAACTTAGCATAGCACAAAGAGTGGAAACAGGGTAAGAAAAAATTCAGACTCTGCCAAAAGCTAGCAAATCTATTAAACAGCACCTCTAAAGCTCGAATAACAGTTTATATTACATTTGTATAATCTGTACAGAAACAAATGCGGACTAAACAAATATAATGCAAGCACATTAAAGATGTATGATTGCAAGGGAGCTTAAATGTTTCTGATTTCAAGCAATTCCTAAGACTATATTGCGAGTGTGTGAAGCAATTAACTGTTAACAATGTGGAAAGAAACTGTCATGTCTGTCTATGTGCCTGAAGCTCAAGAGGACCCTGCAGCTGGTATGAAATGGCCACAGGGAGCACAAGGCAGACTTTAATATCTCCCAGGGATTTTTCTATCTGGTTGCATTTTTGTTGCATCATGTCCCTCTGCTTCTCTGTTTAGAGGCTATTTGTGCCGACCCATCCTCTCCACTGAATTACCTCTCAATAAAAAAAATGTCATTAACCATTTTAAAACCAATGAAGACTGAAGAGATGTTTAAAACCTTATTTTCTCAGAAGAGCATTGCTTTAAGTATCACGTCAGAGAGGGGAACAGAGAGGGTTGATGACCGCTGGTCTTTTTATCCAAAAGGAGAATGCAGTATCCTAATAATTACTCACTTGTGTGATAGCTGTGAAGGCTGTCTGACAGACAGCAATTATCATTTTCCTTTTTATTATCAATCATAGTCAGTCTTTTCCTAACTTTTCACATTGTTTTAGTTGGCTGACCTCACTAGTTACTAAATCCTTGTTGCATCCTGTGGCTCAAATGACTATGAGGTCTCTCCATTGTTCCATGTCCTTGCCTCACCCCAAGTTAGGTTAACCTCCAGTTATAACCATTGCCTTTGCCAGATTATATTTGTGCTTTTGGACTTTTTGTATGACTCCTTGGTATCTGTAAGTCTTGACAAGTCTATAATAAATATTTTAAAATTTTACAAAGATACTGATAGCCTTAAATTCAGTTAATGGGTGGTTTTTATTGGTAGCTGTTCAGAGTAAAATTATTTGTAACTTTTTTTTATGTTTTATGCATGTAGTCTGTTGGGAGATGTTCAACATCTATAGACTACCAGTGAGAAGAGTGTGACAGTGGATTAAAATGAACACATTATTGATTATTCTGTGACAGCAAGTCATACTGGGGAATTATTTTATAATAATTTAGTGAATTATATTACTTGTGATTGTATGGTTAAATAATGACAAAAATATAATGTAATATAATGCAATGGGATCACACCAACACCTTGTTGAACTCTGCCTTATTTTGATGATGACTAAATACCTGTAACATTTACTGACTCCACGACTGTGGCGAAATGATACGGACAAAATCTGTGAACAGACAAACACATGCCAATACTCAAAATATCCTCTGTGATAGTTCCTGGTTAAATAGGGTCTTTGACCCAGCATTTTGAGTTTTGACCTTCAGATCTGTTTATCATTTAAGATTTTCTGTTTGATTCTTAGTTTGCTTATTGTTTATGTGTTTTCCTTAGTATTTTCAGTCTAGTTCTTAGTCTCAGCTTCTGCTGTGTTTGTTCATTTTTATTCCCTCAGTGTTCCCGTTCCATCCTCAGTGTCAGCTCCGTTAGGTTAAGGTAATTCATGTCTGCCTTTCCCCGTTCTGTTATGGTTCTCACTTCCTTTTTTATTTTGGTAGTCATTTGTCTCTTGTGTCTTGTATTTAGTCTTACTTCCCTTGTCTCATTAGTTTCACCTGTGCCTCGTTTTCCCCAGGTGTGTCTTTTTGCCCTTGTTACCCCTTAGCATGTCTGTCTCTACAAATAGCTTCAGTTTTCCTTTGTCCTTTGTTGTGGTGTCTGTGTTTGTTCCCTGCTCCTATTCCAGTCTGTTTTCCTGCCTAGTGTGCTTCCCTGCCTATTTTCCTGGTGTTTGGGATTTTTTTGGTTTAACTTTGTGGACTTTCAACAACCTTCAATAATGCTTTGTTTTGTGTTACCCCTGTCTGCTTCTTGGAGCCCTACATTTGGGTCCTGAATACAGCTAATTACGACAAGCACATTCTGCTATACTGACACACACACACAGCCTCACAAGGTGAAAGCAATCATCTGTTCATACACCACATGAAGGTTACAGAATATTAGATATGTGCATAACTTTAGATGGGCCCCCACCCCACTTTTGGTCTTTCTGCTAAGTCAGCATTCTTTTGCCTTCATTTTGATGTACATACATACAGCTTTATGACTGTATCTTCCTCAGCTGTGAACCTGTCATGTTGACAAAATCTGTCCACGTCCCAAAAGAAAGATAAACAAACAACAGGAAAATGATGCCAGTCATGCTCCCATGGCTGGTACAATAAATACAGGCCTTACATAGTTTACTGCATTTTGTGTGGCATTAAAAGATTGTCAATTGTCCTAAATTAAATTTGGTGAACACTGCAGAAACCCTAAATTGACTGTGGTCTTGCTAGGTCAGAAGATGCCATAAAACTATGGCTCTTAACATAATCTGGGGCTTTGATCATCATGTTGTGGCGTTGCCTGGTGATGTGGTTCAAAATGACAATGACAAATGACAAAAGTTTAAAGGCAAGCATGCCATATAATGTGCATACTGAAGTAACAGCAGAGGTTTCCGATTCCCTTACATGGCACCAGTTTCTGGCCTCTGTATAGGGGAACTGCTGATTTCTATTCTAAAATCTCAAACAGAGCAGTGTTTGAGTCTTTAATCACTTCCAGGTAGACAGAATCACCTGTAGTGGTGGATTTGCAAAGGCCATTTATATTCAAGGTTGATTACTTGTAGGGTGTCATTTGCATTATCAGAGACTCAGCACTAATGAGACTCCTGGTTTTAGGCCTTAATTGGATTGCTTCACCACAGTCCCTTATTGATATTTGCATGCCACAGTTCATCATGATAAGTAATGAGAAGATTATTCACCAGAGGTATCCAATTGCAAACTCCATCTGTGAAGTAAAAAGAGCACTGTCCATGCTATGGTTTCCATGGGGGCTGAGAGGGGACAGTCACATGCAATGACAAACATATAGGGCAACACATACATTAGATACGGTGTATTCCAGTCAGAGCCTGACAACTGATCAACCTTTAGAGCCTATATCAAGCCCTGTTTATATTTCAAGAGGCAGTTGTTGTTTACCAGCTCAGTGCTATTATGGTTTCTACAATAAATAAATTAGTACTGTGCAAGCCAACCAAAGCAAACATCTGCCAGGGAGCAAGGCAAGGGGATTAAAAAGAATGTAGCTTAGAGAAACATAATCTGAAAATAAGCATTTGTAAAATAAAAGACCTGGGATAGGAGAGGCTTGGGAACCTATATGGCTAATTTACCTGATAAGAAAAGAACACCGCTTCATAAATAGACTACGTAAAGCACTCACAAAGCCATCAATCACACTCACAGAAGGACTCAGAGTTATAATTTATGTTTCACTACAAAAGAAAGCCAGCAGCTTGATAGAAACATGTCAACAAAGCTATGGGACAAAACCTTTGACTCATTAAAGCAGATAATGAAAACCTGCTCATCAAGAAAGCATTCATCTAAAAACGAAAATGGCAAAACATTCATGAAATGTGGTACAGATGGTGCTTTTGCTGCAGGCATCAGTGTGGAGGCACTTTGGCTGGAATTCAAAGAAAAAAAGATTGCATCATTATAACTTGTCAATTAGCTTAGAAATTGCAGGGAATAAAATTTTTTTTTCACAATTGTCATAATAAAGTACAATGACAAATGCTGTGATTTGTATCTGTGCAGGTTACCCAGAAAGATTATTTACCTTGTTATCCAGTTTTTATGAATTATTAGAGTGAAAAATGCAAAAAGAAACTGCTATTACATCAAAGGTAAAGCTTTTTTTTATGTTTTGTTTTCTCCAAGGGGAATCTTGACTGTTTGTATCTGCAGCACATGAGATGCAGGCTTTGCAGACGTTTGGATTTGCACATGCACAGTCATATTTTTTGTAGCTGTACATTCACCCAGGAAAATTAGTCATTTGGCTACCTTCAAAGATTTTGAACTGCAACTACCAAATCGAGAAGAGAGGAATCCTGGCATGTGTGGCCTCATTCCTGCTATCATCAATCCCCTGAGCGTCCACTGTGGGCAACTCTGAGGTTCATGACTGCTGATTTGGTGCAGTGTGAATCCCATTAAAAAACATTCCTCTCAGCTATAGTCAGCTCTCAGAAAAGTAAACAGGGCTTGGAACAGAAACACATATCTCTGTTGTTGTTTCCCAGATTTTCACTTTTCCCCCCAAATGCATTTTAGCATCTGAGGGGTTGATTTAATGGATAGATAGATAGATAACATGGCTTCAATGGATTCATGGGCACATAAAAGTCTGTCTTTAAATGAGCAGCCATTTTCATTTATGTTGCATTGAGGTCTTTAAAGGACATGCTATTTGCGTAGGAAAAGCGTTTTGCTGCAGTGTTTTCAAACCTCACTCATGTCAAACATGATATGGCTACATCTGCAACTGTCAAAGTGTTCGTCTCTTCTGACCTGAACTTGGAGATGAAAAATGCCCAGAGCAGCATTTGACACCTCAGTGAATCTCATTACCATAAAGCAGGGTAGAGAAAACATTTACGCAGCATGAAATATATAACAGTGTCCCCCTGCCAGCTGCGCTGTCATTGCTCATGGTGGACACATGACATGTTCCACAAATGGGCAGAAATGTTTTGGAAAATTAATCGGTAGTGAAAATGTTTACATGACTCAACACGGTCACTTGTGGAATTTACTTTCTTTGAGGTGTTGTGAATGAATAAAAGCAATGACAGCCTCCTGCCGTGCTCACTGATGTGAATGTTGGTCTCAGAGTGGTCAGTGCAGCATAAACTTGGCTGAGGCTCCTAGTGCTTGGCCTCTCCTGCTTTATCTAATCACTCAGACATGGCCAGGCCTCAGGCATGCTACCCTAACTCTACACTAGCTTCGGGCAAGGTTGAAGCAGAGGGTACATTGGCTAAAAGCGCAGCCACAGTCATATCCCCAAGATTATCTACAGTAACACCCAGACATCCTCTGCACTTCTCAGCTCTTTTTCACTCTTCTCATTTATCTCATTCTCAGGTTAGTTTTATGTTCAAGTAAAATGGACAGTTTTGTTCACAGTAAAATCTTAGCGAAGTAAACATGAGATGTGTGAGCGTAACATCTGATTAAAGCTGCTCAATGAATTTAATATGTAGTGAAGACCTTATAATTATATTCATAAATAATTCTCAGTAATTCTGCTCATAACTTTGTTCATACAAGACTAATAAAAGAACAAATTTGAATTTACAAAATCCCATACACCGAATGTGCATGCAAATTGGAAGGAAATTTTCTCAATAGCTTCAGAGAACCAAACCTTTTATGCATGCAAACAAACTTTTGGTCTTTTTGTAATGACCAGGAGTTTTTATAATATATTTTGGGAGTGATAAAATTAAGCCCATTAAAAGAAAAACAAAATCTCACCACCTCCACAGATGTGAAGAATAATATCACATAATTGAGGTTATATGTGAAAATTATTCTCAGACCAAATGTCTGACTTTTCTCTGGTGCCCCGAAGCATCTCATTCAGCTATAAACTCAGATATGTTGCATCAGTAATCTCTCCACCTCTCTTTGTGTCTTATTGGCCGCAGGTCTATTGAGGCATCAAAGCAGCAAGGGATCTCAGAAAAGAGAGGCCTCCTCTGTGCTGTTCCTCTGATGGTCTAGCAGATGCAGCACTTTCAAAGCATAAATGAGTGGGCATGGATGAACGGCGGTCAAAGGCTTCCAATGGAGAACTGGCTGCCAGCTGCAACTTTTTCTCTTTTAATTTGTTTCAGTAAAGACAAGATTCCTTTTCTTTTTAAATTTGAATATTTTGTTAAGTGTTTTATCTTCAGTAAACCATGATATTTCCTTTTTTTAATTTTACTTTTAAAATAACCCACTGGATTCATATAAATATATAAATATTGCCATGCAGTCAGATACAGTAAATGGCATAAATAATTCATGACAGCCAGAGTACAATACAAATGTCAACTACAACAGCGTTGCCAATCACACGCTTTCCAGATGCTATCCAGATGCTTTCCAGATGCTATTACATGGTGGATTAAAATCTGATGGTACTTTTCTGTGTTCATAATTCCATCAATATTGACAAGATCCCCTACACCACTGGTTGAAATGCAGCCCCAAACTATGACAGCGCTTCCACCGTGTTTTACAGATGGCTGTAGATACTCTATTGTATCTCTCTCCTGACCTCTTCTGTACATATTAACGACAGTTTGAACTGAAAATTTGGATTCATCACTCCATAAAACCTGTTGTCACTGATTTTCAATCCAGTTCTTGCGTAATCTGGTATGCCTGAGACTCTTCTCCCTGTTTCCCTTACTTAAGAATGGTTTCTTGACAGCCACCCTTCTACTAAGAACATTTCTGATAAGGCTTCGGTGAACAGTAGATGGATCAACTCAAGGGCCAGGTCTCTCAGGTCCTGTGTCAGGTCTTTGCTAGATTTTTTCCTATTTCTTAAGGACATGACTTTCAGATGCTGTTCATCTGCTGTAGTTTCCTCAAAAATTTTAAGAATATGCTGCAAAACATGCTTAGATATGGCAAGTTTTTGTCTAATAGCTCTTTAGAAATCACCTTGTTAGTATAAAAATACTATTTTGTGCCTGTCAGACTGTTATTTTTGGCATTTTTCATAGATTCTACAAAAGAAATGCAAACAAATTGTGTTTTTGCAACAGGGTGGTATTAACAAACTGCATGTGTAGACACAACACAGGCTCATCCCTTGAATTAGGTCCCTTTTTTATGTTTGAATGATTCATAATTCAGTGTTAAGTGGCTTAACAAATAAAAAAAATCCTCTGAAAAAAGTACAAGGACTGTACTGAAAATTGGTGAAAAAGCAAATAAAAACTTTGAAACTGTTTCAGTAAGCCTGGAGAACTATTGCTTAAGACCACTTTAAAAAATTACAAGAAAGTCTGGCTCCTTGGAAGCAAAGTATAAAGAAATGAGGTGTGGCTCAAGAGTCTTACACATTACTGTATTTCATTACTGTGCAATTTTGCGTGTATCAAAATTGTTGCAATATCCATGACTGCTTGGACAGAAAAAATACCTCTTTTTTAAATTTGCAGTTTTAATATGCATCAAGAAGTTTCACAAACCCTGAGCTGCGAGCTCCAACGCCATTCCAGTACCCAAAGCAGAGGTTGTAATTAAACCCACACTGAAATATTTCTATCATTTTTGGTCTCTGTGGACAGGAAGGATTCTTGTGGCAAATTGTGTGCTGCCAGCTACAGTATGTGAGGTCAGTCTCTGAGGCGTGTTTAGCTGGGCTGCCTTATCCCCTGTTCAATCTTGCCTTTTGTTTTCCTTCATGAAAATAAATGAAACAGTGCAGTCATCTGCAGAGGCGAGCAGAGCCCTCTTGACTGAGGAGGCCTTCGGGCTTCGTCAGGCTTTTCCAGCACGTTGTCATGGCAGTTCAGAGAGAGTGAGGGAGAACATTGCAGCCCAGTGCTGCTGTGGAATGACAATAGGAAAAGGGCTACGGAGGGGATTGCTAATGCAGAATGCCAATCATAGCAATGTTGTTCTAATGTGCTGTATGAAAGACAGGTAATGGAAGCCTGAGACCAAGATCCTCCTGAAGGACAAAAAAGTTATTAACCAAAAAAGGCTGACAGAAGTGGATTGTGATAAAGAAAATATGATACATTGTAAATAATTTATACCTTTATTCACCTATATCTATCAATACAGATGTAGATTATCTATGTATATAGAGGGAGCAAGAGGGTGAGAGATCTAGACAGAATGATAGAGATGTACACTAATCCATCGAAGATATACATATATCCTCAATCAATCAGTCTGTCTATAAGATAGATAGGTATACCTGCAATTAAAAGCAAAACATTACCATTCTTGAGCTATTCCCTCTATGACAAAAGATCCCCACTACCCTGGATGAGAATAACACTGCTGATTAGAAAGCAGAACAATGAGTGTAATGATGCTTAATGACGCAGTTCAAATGGGCTGCCCTCAAGTTGAATTCAAGCTGTTAGATCAGAAAGTTTTACAGAGTTTGCGGGGGTCTTATAGTTCAACCTTCTTATATGGCTTTATTTGCTCAAAGGCTGCAAGTTTAGAGGGATAAGAAACCAACCCAGGAGAGAGCAGTGAGGTCTTAATGAGTTACGTAACTTCCCTGGCACCAAACATCCTCTGATGTAGCACCACCCAAGATTTTGGAGGACTTATATCTAATCCACAGATGGAGGGAGATTTGCAGGTAGACAGGCTGGAATTCTTATTTAACGGCTTTCTTTGTCCAAGCAAAGAGAGATGTCAGTAGCCCCCCTTTACACAGTGACAGATGAAGAATGCTACTTTTGTGTTTGAGCTGACCTCAAGTCTTAGTAGAAAATATGTACAGGTATATGCAAACATTTGGGCACCCCATTAAAATTGCAAATTTAGTTAATTTATGAAGTGAAAAGAAGCTGTGGTGCAATGTTTCCTGTGCCACTACCTGCCACACAACCTCAAAGTAACATTTAGCAACATGTTCTTTTAATAAAATGCTACTTCTGTATTTCTCAAAGCTAGACTAGCTTCATCTGTCTGCAGCACTTATTTCTGAAACAGACCCATCCAGAACATACTTCAGTGTTTACTTTTTTCATGATGAGGTCACAATCCATGTAGAGCCTGTTTGTTCTTTACTGCTGTACAATGGAACAGAGCCCCACCACTCCAGTGTCATCTAAACTTCATGCTTCTCCTCTGCAGCCTTTCTTTCAGATGTGCAGCTTATCTGAAGTTTTTCTTGTTCTTCTGAATCTTACATAGTTAACTTAACTGCCATATGTAACAGACATTCCAAAGAGCAAAAACCGCAAGCTGGAAGTGCTTTGATATCTTTTTATATCTTTCCATTGCTTTGCAGGCATCAATTAGCTTCATTTTAAGATGCTCAGTCAGTTGCTGAGAGGAGCCTATGGTTGAAAAGCAGAGAATTTATGAGCTCTGAAAATTGTCATTAGCTCATACTTCCTAATAACAGTTGTTGACCTGCCTTATGAGGCCTAGCAAGTCAATTAGGGCTAATGAACTTCTGAAATTTTAATGGGTGTCCAAACTTTTGCACATGACACAATTGCTATTGATTTTTTTTCACACTTTTCAAATGACGAAACAAAAAATACGTATCAGGCATTACATGTTCAAAGATGTTACAGAACTGCTGGACAGTTAAAAAAAAAGTCAAATACAGCAAATTTTGCATGTATCAAAATTGTTGCTAAATATCTTTGTCAATAGACTAATCAAGTGAATTGATAATACCTTAAGAGCTTAGGTTTTATGTATACATGCCCACCCTGTGAATTAGAGCTGAACCTGACGAGGTTGAAACAATTCCTTTACATTAGCTTAGTTTAGATTTAGTTTGCCTTTTAGAGCAATAACTCTGAAAATGAATGTCTGTCAAATCTGATTGGGGACTTTATTGTTAAGTGCTTCCTACTTACTTAATCGGGTAACTATGTCTCTAGTTGATCTTTGATGTGTGGAATAATTAAAGTTGCAGACATGTAGAAGCTACAGTAACAGAATTAAGCACCTTGAGATGACTGATGTTATGATAAAGTGCTAACAAAATTGAATTCAGTATGTACACAGTTTTATTTCCAAGTTATAAAGTATATCTACACATTGCTGAAAAGTGGGAAAATAAACAACCACTCAGTCACATATCAAAATTTACGTTAGTTATGATTCTGATATTGAATGTCCATTATCAGCTGTCATCAGCCACCCTCTCCTCTACACTGTAATCAGTGACAAACAGACGTAGCAGATTATTTAGGAGACATATGGTGTTAAATACTGTGGTAAGCAAGCAAATGGAGATTTGTAAATTGTGCTTTATGTTGTGTGAAATTTTAACCTACACTATGATCTTCACCTAACCCTAACCAATACTTTTGTTGCCTTAACCTAACCAAACTGCACAAGAAAATAAAAGCAAACAGTGAGCAAAAGCAAAAATAAAAAGTGAGTCACAATGAAAGTTAAGTGCAGAAGATGAGTCAAGCTTGAGAGGCCTCTGAATTACACCTCCAACACCTCTTCATCCTCCTGTTGTGGACTTTTGTTGCTGTTTGAACCTGCAAACATACTCTAATACTTCTATTCAGCAGGGAGGAAAAGCATTTGTGAATGAACTGATAACTAAATCCTCCCTTATTATAAGTTAGTTATCATTTTATTAAAGCAACTGGCAATATGTACAGGACAGATAATAACATCGTTGTTTGATAACATTTAAAAGTGGTGGTCCACAGCACAAAACATATTAGTTTAACAATGAAGGCACAAAAATTTTAATATGTCTACTTTTCGGGCCTATTCTTGTTTATAGGTTTACACTGACATCACTCCACACCTATCATGTCAACTTACTTGCTCTTTGTGGACTAAAAAAAACCCCAACAAAGTCTAAATTAAGATTTGGAGGTGGCGGTATGAGCCTGTCCCAGGAGGCAGAAGCAACCCAGCATATATGATGCCACAAAGTTGCTGCACTTCAAAGAGTTTTTAATAATCTAAAAATAATTACTTACAAAACCCAACACGACTTAAGGGAGACGGGAGCCTCAGCAAAAACAAAGAAAAGCAGGAAAGGACATTGACCTAACCATGCAGATGACCATCGACGGTCAACTGCATGACCATCTGACCGGTCTTGGTTTCATAAGTTTAGTTTATTAGCAATAATCTAAATTTACAAAGCCAAGACCAAAACAGGGCTGTCGGCAATGCCCAAGTCAACTAACAGTGATAAAAAGAAAAATGGAACGATTATAAACAAAAAATGGCATAAAAATCCAAGTCCACTAATACAAGGTCTTTATTTTCCGTCACCACAGGAGTGCCACACTAAGGGCATACCTGATTTTTTTTAGCCTCTAGGGGCAATGGTGAGTACAGCAGTTACCAAGCCTTTAAGGGCATCACCCAGGAAGCCCTCTCACCGGCTGATAAGAACACTTTTCTAACCAAGGATAGTGTAGATACAGGAAATTAAAATCCACAATAAAATAGACATTAAAATAGAACAAATACACTGAAGCCACAACAATATCAAATAGGCAGCACTGTCAGTGATGAAAGAAAACAGTGTAGGTTAACTCTAGTCTAGTCTTAAATTAGGGCAAGGGTGCTGACATGAGAGGTCTAAGTCCTCCTTAAGATCAGGGTAACTGGTGGCCTTAAGGGCATAAATCTATAAATCAGACACCTCAAACAAAGAGAGGTGTTTGATTTATGGATTTATCCCCACCCCGGCATCAAAACTAGTAGTTTTAATACCTGACACTGTTAGGGTTGAATCAGTTCCACCGTGTGCTTCCATGTCATGATAGGCCATAGGATAATTCAAATTGTTTTTACCATTATTCTCTTCTATGAGCACCATTGGTTTGAGGGACACCGGACACCTGTTATTTTATTTCTTTCTCTCTGTCTTTCTTTCTTTCTTTTAAATTACACTAATAGTGAATAAACAAAAAGCAACTGCCAGCATAGATGGTGGAGAGAGGCTGCTGCTCTGCCTCCACTGGGTACATGCAGGTGAGCCTCTGCAATCAATTTGGAGAGGCTCACCAGAAAGAGCAATACAATATGGATGATAAAAGAAACAACTATGGGAGGGTAAATGTGCCGGTGGACTGGAGTGTGCATAACATATTGTGTTTTGTACTGTGCACTAACATAGCTACATATTTGTCTGACTAAACCTGAGGTATGCAGGAATCCTAAGCAAAACATCCATGCATTTAAGGATTTAAAATAACTGTATATACTAAGTCTAAAACTAGTGTGCAAAACCGATTATGAACATAAAAAAAGACTTAAAAAGGCATTCCTGTAATTATTCCTCAAATTTTCATCCCATATTTTTATGTCATACGCAGAAGGTTGCCTCTTTGAAATCAGTTCAACAATTTTAGTGAATCTTAGTGTACCCAACTGGGAAATCTGCAGTTTTGAAGTAGTTACTGATTAATCTCAAAATTAGTTTATATTATTCCATCCTCAGGCGGGTGCAGATAAATCTTTGCTGAATACCCCTAAAATAGCCTTCTTATAGTCTCCCTCACTCAGACTGGCAGCACCACAGCAGGTGAAGGCTTTGGCACAATTCTTTGCAATTTGCAATTTCCTGACACATGGTTTCTGATAAAACTGAATCCTATTTAATACTCAAATATTTGTACCATAGAATAAAATATGCAGAATTTAGGATAAGTGAGGTGCAGGATGCTTACTGCTAATACCTGCATGTGGCTCAGGATTCCAGGCACTCAGCCTGGAAGGCTTCTACCTCTGCTGCCACTGAAAGTGTACCAAAGTGTTTATTTTTTCATTTAAAAGGTGTTACACAATCTCCATCATCAAAGTAAATAAATCATAACCTAAATATATCTCAGGGTATGGGTGTTAATGGAGTAGATGGGAGAGTCTATCCAAGACAGAGCAGGCTTGCGAATGGTCACCAAGCTGAGGCATGCACCGCACGTTTAACCTGCCAGGGAAAATAAAGTTCACCAGATCACAGTTCACTCTGGCCCTGTATGTAATCAGTCAGTGGTGGGGCCTGTCTGTCAAACCCCTGACAGCTGCCTGTGCCGTTAAATGTGCAGAGATCAGTGGTCATCAGAGCCCTTCGTGTGACAGCTTCTAAACGAGGACTTTAAATTAGTTCCATGGGTGGTGGAGCATTTTGCTTGAGGTCCACTCTGCACAAACACAACACACACACACAGACACACAAACACCCCTGAAACCTCTATTTCCATCGCCACCTTGAGTTCCTCTGCTTTAACTGCCACTGCCAACCAGACTCTGTAATTACATATCATTAATGACTCTCTTCACCTGATATTCCAGTCTGTCTGACACGGTCCTCCTCATGTCCCACTGTGAATGAGACGCTCAGCTCACTGGAGATCCACAGTTATGTTCAGTATCAAAAAGACAATTTTCATGCAGTGAAATAATCTGCTGTCACTGATAATTACTACCTCAAATCTTATTCTTTGTTAAATTATAAATCTGTCTCTACAAATTACACTTATAAAGTTTCAACACTGCACTGGAAACATAATGCCACGTGGTTTACATTGTTTTTTTTTATCAACAAATGTATGCAAATTATTCATTGCCAATTGATAACAATTAATGTTATAAATCCAAAGAATTTCGTTTTTAACTTTGTCCTGTTTCCTGTTGGTCCATGCTTATCTTTTCTCTCTTCTTTCTCCTCACCCCAACCAATCATCAGATAGCTTCCTGAGCCTGGTTAATGGTTTGGTTTAGGTATCTACCACCCTTTTTAAGGTTTGGTAGTCCCGCCTTGGTTAAATACTGAAAAGAATTATGATGTGGAACATTTTCAATATATAACTAAACAAAAACTTTTAAACAAAACTTGCAAGATCTAATAAAACTTTGTTGAGCCCAGTTTAGTTTAGGGTTATAGTTTAAGGTGTACTATTACATCCTCCATGGAGGTGCAGTCTTTTTCCATTTGACAACTCCTTAGTCACTCAATAAGCAATCATTGTAGAGAAGGCCAAAACAGCAGCTTGGTTAGTGGTTATTTTTTCAAGTCCTCTGGGAGTACACCAAATATGGCTTTCAGAGGATTAGGATCAATAGCTGTGCCACCTTCTATACATTTGAAATAGCATCAAAAACAGATGTTTAAAAATACCCCGGCCACAGTAAGGACCAAAACATATGACTGTAACCACCACTGTCCACCTCCCAACAATTTCTGTGGTGGACCAGAAACCACTTATACACACTATAGTCAAGACAGGAGTTACATTTTTCTCATATGGTAGCTGGCGTAGAACAAAAAAAACCAAGACAGAGTTTGAAGGAGACAGAAGGATACAGAATACTGCACCTTTATGTGGAATAAACTACAAACTGATCTCACTGATCTCAAGGTTATTTCTATGATTACCTTTGGATTTACTAATTCATTTGACTGTTGGCTTGGTTGTGGGCATCAAAGAAAGAAATAGAGCTTGATAAAATCAGACTGCTAAAATAAGGACAGTTGCCGACTAGCAATAAATGCAATGTGAAGACACAGACGAGGAAAAAAAAAAGTCAAAAAGAAAACATTACTTCCTCTTCTATCCCCAACCTAAAAGAACATCTTTTTTCTGTGACCAACCAACAAGACAATCTTAAAAATGAATGCCCCCCTCACCACTAATCCTGTGCAAATTTCTTTAAAATCTAACCCAGAGTGGTCTCTATAATCTAGGATTACATCGGATGGAAAAGGAAAAAAGAGGCAATCAATCTTTTTTAAAGGTTTTAATCCTTTATGAAATAGACTGGATTATTTCCTTGGGTTAGGCTTTATGGCCATGATTTAATTCCCTTGAGTTTCAGTGCCAGCTCTATGCATTTCCCCTCTCTCCACGGCTCCCTCTTGCTCTCCGCCAGGGGATCCTTGATTTATAGATATCATTTGACCTGTTAAGGCAACAGTCTGCCAAAAGTCCAAGATTAAGTGCCAATGTCTGGGCTGACAGGGGTTCCTGCTGCTAATTTTACATGATCTATGGGGCTAATACCTGTTCTCCATCCGCCCCTTTACGTTCTGTAGGGGGTCAGTAAAAAACCGCCTTCACTTTGAAACATCAAGCAATTATTAGAGCCAGTTTTGGCACTCGAGACTCTAGAAAGAGAATTTCAGTCAATGTTACAGACGTCCTCCAAGAATGACTTTGCTGAGAAATATAACAGGTGTACCTCCTCCACAGTTTCAAAGTGTCTCCTATCTGCAGATTCTTCTGTCCTCATACATTTCTGTGCACGTCCAGTGTCTCCATATATGTGGAGTCACTGAAATACAGTGTGAGAGTGTTTGAGGTGCAGAGAAGGATAACTGTGTCCCACTTTAAGAGCTTTCTCCTTCCAAATCCACAAATACAGAATTAATACAGAATACACTGTAACGAGTCAACAGCGTTGTTCTATTTTAAGTGCTTTCTCAAATGCAGATGAGAAATGCTGCCAAACTCAGTGAACACAATTATTTGTGACTCTCACTATTGCAAAAACTCTCAGTTGGAAGTCACCTCTTTAAGGGTGTCTTAAATGGTCCTAGTCAACAACTGACATTATAATTGACACATTACAAAGTTGTAATTAATTCCACCTTTGCCAAATTATGCAATTATTCACTAGGTGTGGACGTTAAATAAACACAAATGAATCTGCAGAATCTCCATGCAAGATTTTTGGTTCCGAAGTCTCGTGAATTTCATTTGCAGTCTGCTTGTAGTCAAAGTACTATTGCTTTATCCCATCGGAGCAGGGTTACATTTGCATTCAGGCATGCAGGTAAGGGGGTCTTTGTCTGCAGGCTACACAGGTTAAGTGTGTAATATTGCAAAGCAAGCAAAGCCCTAAATTATTTTCCTTGATCTTAAAATGGAAATTAAAATTTTTACAAACACCAAACTTGTTCTGCTCTCTTGAAAAACAAGGAGAGGAATAATCAGTGAATTCTCTGAATGCTAAACTAAATTTTTGTTATTCACAAAAATTTGATTGGCTAGTTTATAAAGACTGCTTGCATTCAACCTTGTTTTGTACAAACATGAACATTGCTAGTGACTGAACACTGATAGTGACTGTGAAGTTTGCCTGTGCAATGTTCATGTGGATGCTCAGAAGTGGTTGCTCTAAGAACTCACCAGGAACTCCAGTTTCTTCTGTTATTTCTCTGTTTTCTGTTCTCCTGTCTACAAATTAATTAAGCAGGTCATGCAGCCTCAGGATAACAGTAATTTTTAATCTCAAGTTTTAAACTTCAGTGCAGTTGCATCTTTGCCACAATTTTCCAACCCTGGGCAAATTTGCAGTGATTTGCATCCATTTGTTTCTGCACTGACTTTCTCGCCTGTAAAATGTGTTCTATGTTCAGTCTGAACACACGTTTAGTCCCCCAGGCTATGATTTCCAATGCTGCAACCTTCGCAGAAAAAATCCTATACAGTGTGACAACCACATAAAGGATGAGAGATGAGGATGAGACAAGTAAAGATTAATATATACTGTATAGTATGTGACTGACAGATTATCTGCTGGCACACATGACTGAACTGCATAGTGTACAAATGACTGGTGCCCGGTCCCCTTAATCTTATTCACTGTTCTCTGATCTCCTTATAATAACTCAACGACCAGTGCTACAACAAAGCCTCCTAGTTCTAAATAACATTATTTTGTCATAAATGGAGAGAAACTGTAAGCCAGAACAAAGCTGAGCAAAACACTGTCGAGACCTTGTGGCAAAATTTGACAATCTGCTGACAAATTAACAGAAATAAATTGTTTCCAGCTGGATTAAATGAGACTATATTTAAATTTTGTCTGTAGGAAGTCTAAGACTGTTTTGACACCTGGTTCATTTCACACTATTTGTGTCCACAAATGTTAACAG
This sequence comes from Paratilapia polleni, assembly GCA_015106735.1. Lineage (NCBI taxonomy): Eukaryota > Metazoa > Chordata > Actinopteri > Cichliformes > Cichlidae > Paratilapia > Paratilapia polleni. The sequence goes on along the minus strand of VUQI01051683.1, from coordinate 3,388 downwards.
AGCAGAGATCTTCAAGCAAATGAATTAAATTATAAATTGATAATGCTGATTTTTTTGTAAAAGCTGTTGTCATAATTAGCAAAAAACAGTACCTGTATCACTCATTAACAAAGGAGACTATCTTCTAAGAAAAAAAAAAAACAGGTTGCTTCATGTTCCCCCAAAAGACGTATGTTTACATTCAAATAACAAAATCATCTAGCAGGCAAAGTAATTATGATAGAAGCAAACCAGGAAGCAAGGTGATAGGATTATAGCCAATGGGGCCCAGGACTTAATGCTGTTTTGTCACATGCCACCTGCGTTACACACCCAAAGGTACCCATTGGTGTTGGTGCTTTGACTCACCGGCTGTGATGATATTGGCCGCTGTGAGATAATGGTCATGTTTTACAGTCCTACAAAGTTTGCTTGAGGAGTTCGGAGGGTGGTGGTGGCATAGGTCGCAGGTTTGTCTCCAACCGCAGAGGACACCTTGTGCATAAATGAGCCATGCCAGCAACTTTGACAGAACAGTGTTGATGACACCTTGGGAATGAGAACAACCTGTTATGGCACAACAAAGTCTGTGTTGGGAGGAGGTCTTGATGGACAGATGGCTCAAGGAAACAAGAAAAAAGAAAAATCACATTTTAGCATACTCTGGTTGCATGTAGGTAAACAGTCCATGTAGAGAGTAAAACAGGGATGGTGTTTGCCAAAATGTCTCAGATAACAATTGAGTACCACTTGACAATGAATTTGCTTTTTTTTTTTTTTGTTTTTAAATGTATACGTATTTGGAAACAATGACCAGTGGATGAAACTAAAATCTTAGTCTGGATCTTAGTATTGGCTGGCTACACTGGAAACTGTATACTGGTGCTTGTCCATGAATCGTAGACAACATCAGAGTTTTAGACTGTAATGAACTTTTATAACTACAGGTAAATTCTAAACTGTAATCAATACTAAATGCAGAACCAGAATAATTGAACTAGCTCAATGAAAGCCAACACATTTACAGCTCACATTTACAGCTCACCAAAATAAAATGTCTCTCCAAAAGGTAGCACTGACAGGACTTTCTAGAAGACTTCTGAAGGGTATTACACAGAGAGGTGATTCACATTTCCACTCATACATGTAGGGATCACTTGAAGCCTCTGTATTAAACATGCTGCAGTACTGAGAAAAATAACGCAAAAACATTCCCTTTTGTCTCATCTTTAGAGATATTACTCACACCTGCAACTAAAATTGTGCTGTAATAATTACCAAACAAAATGCCCTGGTTAAACATCAAGAAAACCTTGGATGAATCATTTACATAATAATTTTACTTGATAACAACTTCCTCTGTTGCTGTGGGCCACTGTGTATCCTTTCTGAAATGTGTGGGCAGGCTGATGTGAGCAAATATGATCAAACATGCTATTTTATCAACAGTGAAAATACTTTGTTCAGGTCATCCCTGATTTCACCATGTCTTACAGGCATATCCACGTTTACAAATGGCTTTGTAAAATCTGATTCTATATGATATTGAAAACTGCATGTTCCTCCAGAATCCGAGGTTTGACTAACAGACGGACTCTCTTCTCCAGTACCCTGGCATAGTTCCAGTTCCAGTTCCTACCGCCCCAGTCTGCCAATTCAGGGGGACTGTCCTTGACTTCAATGCAGTGTTGCAGAGGCGTGTCATCCACAACAGCCCCACAACATCCAGAGCCTTGGGAAACTCAGGGCGAATCTCCCTAGATCCTGCTTCCACTACAGAAGGTGGAAGTGGGATTGAGGAGATCCTCGAAGTATTCCTTCCACCGTCCTCAGTTGAGGTCAGCACAGTCCCATACCCACTATATACAGTGTGGAAGAGGCTTCCCCCTCCTGAGTCGTCTGATGGTTTACCAGCATCACTTTGAGGCAGACCGAAAGTCTTGCTCCATGGCCTCCCCAAACTCCTCCCACACCCAAGTTTTTGCCTTGGCTACTGCCACAGCCACACTCTGGTCTGCCTGCCAGTACCTGTCAGCTGCCTCTGGAGTCCCACAAGCTAACCATGCTCAATAGGACTGTTTCTTCAGCTTGACAGCTCCCTTCACTTCCTGTGTCCACATCTCACCCAAGTGTCCAGATCATATGGCCAAAGATCTGACGATATGATTACAAAATCAATCATTGATCTTCGGCCAAGGGTGTCCTGGTGCCACATGCACTTATGAACACCCTTATGTTCAAACATGTTTTTCATTGTGGACAAACTGTGGTTAGTGCAGAAGTACAACAACAAAACACCATTCGGGTTCAGGTTGGGCAGGCCATTCCTCCTAATCACACCCCTTCAGGTCACACAGTCATTGCCCACATGATCGTTGAAGTCCCCCAGTAGGACAATGGAGTCACCAGATGAAGCACGTTCCAGTAACCCACTCAGGGACCCCAAGAAGGCCAAATACTCTGAACTGTCGTTGGGTGTGTAAGCGCAGACAACAGTCAGGACCCATTCCCTGACCTGAAGACACAGGGAAGCAACCCTCTCGTCCACTGGGGAAAACCCCAACATGAAGGCGCTCACAACAACAGTCGCCTCAAGGCGCTTTATATTTTAGGGTAAAGACCCTACAATATTAGACAGAAAACCCCAACAATCAGACGACCCCCTATGAGCAAGCACTTGGCAACAGTGGGAAGGAAAAACTCCCTTTTAACAGGAAGAAACCTCCGGCAGAACCAGGCTCAGTGCAGGGCAGCCATCTGCCGCGACCGGTTGGGGGTGAGGGGAAACAGAAGAGAGCAGAGGGAGACAGGACAAAAGACACACTATGGGAGAGAGCCAGAGTGTAATAATATCCATCCATCCATTTTCTTCCACTTATCCTATTTAGGGTCACGGGTGGGGGCTGGAGCCTATCCCAGCTACCACAGGCCGAGAGGCGGGGTACACCCTGGACAGGTCGCCAGTCTGTTGCAGGCCTAATACAGAGAGACAGACGGCCATTCATGCTCACATTCACACTTACGGCCAATTTAGAATTACCAATTAACCTAATCCCACTAACTGCATGTTTTTGGACTGTGGGAGGAAGCCAGAGTATCTGGAGAGAACCCACGCAAACATGGGGAGAATACGCGAACTCCACACAGAAAGGCCCTGGCCAGATGGTGGATTCGAACTCAACTTCACAACACACAACTTCTTGCTGTGAGGCAACAGTGCTAACTACCGCGCCACCGTGCTGCCCTAGTTTAATAATAGCTAATGATTAAATGCAAGTGGTGTATAAACACATGGAGAGTGAAAGGAAGTGATGAAGAGGAAGTGCTCAGTGCGTCATGGGAAGCCCCCAGCAGCCTAGGCCTATTGCAGCGTAACTAAGGGATGGTTCAGGGTCACCTAATCTAGCCC
>VUQI01051682.1:2564-14583 GCA_015106735.1 Paratilapia polleni | reverse complement strand
GAACCAGAGTTATTCTAGTTTTATATTTTCTTATTAGTTTTTATTTTTATTTCGTTTTGACTTTTTGTTCTTAATACAGTTTAGTTTCAGGTAGTTCCCAGAGTGGGTTTGCTCGTTTCAGTTTAGTTTTTATTGTTTGAAAATATTTAGTTTTAGTTTAGTTTTTATTAGTTTCAGTGTTAGTTTTAGTCTTTTTAAGTATTATTGTATTTAGGGCAGATGCCAGAGGCAAGATTTAGGAAAATCAGTATGGATATTACAATATAAACACAGAACTTCGTGAAAGCAGGTGTCTCACAGTCTTGTAGAGATCCAAAGTCTCAATGAACATGTCCATCGAAGCCTCATCAGGGAAGTTGTAATAACAAATTTTACCACATTAACAAATACTAAAACGAAGGATATTTCCTCTATATTTTTATTTTATTTTTGTTGGTTTTCCAAGTTCACAAAATCGTTTCAGTTAGTTTTGATTTTTTTCAAAAGTCTAGTTTTTATTTTTATTTAAGTTAACTAAAATGTTTTTTCACATCTAGTTTTAGTTTTTAGTTTAGTTTTAGTTAAAAATAATAACCTTGATAGTCCTGCTTGGAAAATTCTTCAGTTTCACATCTATCGTTATTTAATTTAACAGAAATAATGAACAAAAATGCCACATCTATTTCAGTCACAGCAGATGACCTCTTCACCAAATGTGCCGTCCTCAGCAGCCTTCTAAAATTGGTGTTTTTTTTTAAATTGGTTCTTTTAATAATAGATATAGCTAAATCCAATTTATATACTCTCCAGTGAGGTAATTCAGCCCAATGTTTTCCTACTTGTGGGCTAGGCCACTCCACAGGTTCACAACATAAAACCACATAGTTCATTTTCACTTCTGTGTTTAAATAAAACGTCTTGCTGACTCATGTTAAGCCAGGACAGTTTTTGTAGTGTTTTTACAGTGTTTTGTGGTGGCTTTAGGTGTCCCTGGTCGTGAACGTAGCCAGCGAATGTGGCTTCACCGAGGAACACTACAAAAACCTGCAGCAGCTCCAGCGGGACTTTGGCCCGTATCATTTCAATGTACTGGCCTTCCCTTGCAACCAGTTTGGGCAACAGGAACCCGGCAGTGACAAGGAGATTGACAGCTTTGTGCGCAGAGTCTATGGAGTCTCCTTCCCTCTGTTCAGCAAAATTGCTGTCGTCGGAACAGGAGCCAACAATGTCTACAAGTACCTCGCAGGTGAGTTAGATGGGATTTTCAGAACTGAGCTAATTATCATTTTCATTACTGATTAATTTGCCAGTCATTTTTTCATGAATTGCTTCATTTACAAAATGTCAGATAATAGTAGAAAATGATTGGTTTGCTTTCCTACAGACCAAGTGGACATTTTTAGCTGGTTTGTGTTTGTCTGATGGTGCAGAATCCAAAGATCGTCAGTTTACTGTTATGAATAACAAAGAAAAGCATTATATTTGCATATTTTCAGAAATAAGAAGCTGCAAATAATTTACCTTTTTCCTTAAAAAAAAAAATTCCACTACGAAATGAATCCACCAAACAGTACAGCTCGAGTGAAGTTGATGCTGCAAAGCTGGGGGTTTGTTCTCACATCACATGAAGAAAAGGACCTGAGAGAGAAACAGTTTGTTGTAATGAACACAGTGAAACCTTATATATATATATATATATATATATATATAAAAAATATGGCCATGACAAGGTCTTGATCTGGTGGTCCTTCATCCACACCATGACCGACCTAGCTGTGTGGCATGGAGCATTGTCCTGCTGCAAAAACCAATCCTCAGAGTTGGGGAACATTGTCAGAGCAGAAGGCAGCAAGTCTTCCAGGATAACCTTGTACGTGGCTTGATTCATGCGTCCTTTGCAAAGACAAAACTGCCCAACTCCAGCCTTACTGAAGCATCCCCAGATCATCACCGATCTTTCACCAAATTTCACAGTGGGTGCGAGACATTGTGGCTTGTAGGCCTCTCCAGGTCTCCGTCTAACCATTAGACGACCAGCTGTTGGACAAAGCTGGAAATTAGACTCATCAGAGAAGATGACTTTACTCCAGTCCGCTATGGTCCAATCCTTATGGTCTTTTGCAAACTTCAGCCTGGCTCTTCGCATGAATCAAGCCACGTACAAGGTTATATGGAAGATTTCTAGGGAGGGGGAGTGTTCTATAGTAAAGTGTGAGAAAGATAGTTGCAAACAGTAGTGATAAAAGAAGAAAAACTGACTGCAGAAGGAAGAGTCATCAACAAACGAGAAGATGAAAAGACAAGAAGTCAGTGAAGAAACATTTGGAAGAAGAGAAAAAAAAATTAAATCTAAAGCTAAAAAGGTAGAGCAAAATAAAGAGTAATATTTATAAGAAGAACAGAAGAATCTAAAAAATTCATGAAATAAATTACAAAAAAGACAGAAGTAACAAAGTCATCATGATGACAGGGTAACAATTTTACATTTTTATAATTGTCTGAAAGCCCTGTAAGGACTAAACTTTAAATGAATAAATAAATGAATGAGCTGGGATAGGCTCCAGCCCCCACCCGCAACCCTGAATAGGATAAGTGGAAGAAAATGGATGGAAACAAATGAATGGAACAGTGCTGAGTTGGTCTTTTATTAAGCAGGGGTACCTATGGTTAAATTTATCTGTTATTACATTCATCATCTATTGATATGTCCATAATGTCCCAAGGCACATGTCTCAATTTGTTTACTTTATTTTTATTATTAGTGTTATAGGCCTATCACATAACTTACTACTGCCATCCATTTTATGTATTTATTTCTTTATTTCTGTTATTTATTTCTGTTCCCTAATTTTTAAACTTTTTTTAATTTCATCTCTTTTGCTTTATTCTCTGTCTATGCACCTATCTCCTAAAACGGTGTCACAACTTGCTTAGTGCACAAAAATATGTCAAATTGATAAAGATATTTTCTTGATTTACTTGCATTTGCAGTGGATTGAGCTCTCTTTGCCTATTTAGAAAAAGAAGGGGGGAAAAATAGAAACATTTGAAACAAAATGTTTTTTATTAAAGATCACAAACTTATATTTACCTATTATTCAGTCATGTATATTTTTTAATCTTTTACAGAGGCATCTGGAAAGGAACCTGACTGGAATTTCTGGAAGTATCTAATTGACGTTAACGGCAAAGTGGTGGACGCGTGGGGACCAAAAGTTTCTGTCAAAGAAATCCGGCCCAAAATTGCTGAAATGGTGCGGCAGATAATCTTAAAGAGGAAAGAAGAGCTTTAACACTTTTTTTTCCAAGACCATTTGCTCCTTACTGGTCTGCAGTTTTAGTACATCAACCAAAGGGGGAAAAAAGTGTACACATGTTGCATTTAGAATCTATTATTAGAATAAAGTATTCAATTCACAGAAGGAAAAGCAAATTTGTTGCTTTCTGAAAGCACTGATTAAGCACCACTATGCAATTTCTATGTCAGTTATTGGGTGTACAACATTTGAATTGCAGTTTTAAACCCACAAGCATCTGTTTCCAAATGTGTCAGTCATGTGGTTTATGCATTTGTTTTTTATTCATTCAGATTTTTGGAATAAACTTAATGTGATCAGAGCAATACCCTGCTGTTGAGTTTATGTTGGACTGTTGGATTTAAGAGATGTTTTCAGAACAGCATATTGTGATCTCACAACACCAAAGCAAAACCGTGGCAGGTATGAGCAGAAAATGAGTCACTGCTTTGGTAACATGACACCAAAGCATTCATTCACGTTACGGGATTAAGAAGATTTTGCCATTACATTGTGTAAGGTCTTGTTTGTAGCTAGAAATTCAGTGAAAACAGGGTAGTTCTACAGGAACGATCAGAAGATCGAAAACAATTACAGGCACCAGGAATTAAGGTAAATAGCCATTGCTTATAAATTCAAGTTATTATTGTTGCAGCAGGATATTTGTCTTGACACGTACAAACAAAAATGCAATACAAGTTAATGCTTATTAAGTTCTTCAGCAAACTGTTCTTCTATCTTTACAATAAAATATAAACAAAAATCCAGATCAATTCAATATACTTAAAAAAAAATACATTACATTACAAAATTACATACATTTTACATTTTAACACTACATTAGCAAAAAACCTAAAATAAAGAACTTCTTATAAGTTTAGAAATTAATACAGGTTACACCATTAACCCTTAGTCAGTTGCCTCACAAAGAACAAGTCTTGGTTAAAAGTCCTTTAATAATACTGGTTTTGGTCTGAAGATGAACAGAACTTCTTTTTTGTTCAGGAACATCTGCAGTATCCTTCCAAGTATCCAGTATCCGCGGGCTACTGATGAGTTGACAACTATGACAAAATCGCCTTTCTTTGTTCCAATTTTGCCTCTCTTGGAACAATAGTAAATATTCTCTTGTCCATCTTTTCCAAAAAAAAGTTCAGCTATATTACTGTACCTGTCTCCATCTTCTTTTTATACAGTTGTGGTGAGAAGTTTACATACACTCATCATGGGTGTGAATGCCATGGTAGTTTTGGGCTTTTAATGATTTCTTTGAACTGTTCTTTTTCCAGGGTGGAATGATTGTACAACATACATCTTTAATGACTTTAAAAAACAAGAATTGGGTGCACAAGTTTGAATTTATTTTGGATTTTCTCTAATCCACACAGGGTCAAATATATACATACACCCCCACTAATATTTGGTTAAATGTCCCTTAGCAAGTTGCACCTCAACCAGATGCTTTTGGTAGCCATCAACAAGCTTCTGGCATAATTCTGGATATTTGACCACTCTTCTCAGCATAATTGGTCGAGTTCATTTAAACTGGTTGGTTTCCTAGCACAGACCCGGCTTTTAAGCGTAGTCTACAAATTTTCAGTAGGGTTGAGATCGGGGCTTTGGGAATCTTTTCTACATTGATGCATGAGCCTCTATCAAGTGAGCAGATCTAGTAGTAGTTCTAGATGGACTGCTCTACTTGCCACGCAGATGAAAAGTACTCACTAGCACTTCAGGATATTACAATCCCTCTACGTCAACTGGATATGGTGGAAGATCAGGACCAATTCTTTCTGTGGGTAATTCTTACTGTGGGTTTACCCACAGTAGCAACATGCAAATGCAGAAGTAGGATGTCGTTATTACCTTTCTTCCAGTTGAACTGGCATATGTAATCCAGCCCCTTGTTATTAGCTCAGAGAAAATGTGATTCCTTTCACCATGGCCCATTTTTTTCATGAATGTGATTGAGTATAAGAGCTGAGATATGCTGGTGTTTAGCAAGGATCAGTAGATGCTTTGTGTCTTTTTACATGGAAGATGATGTTCAATCCTGAGTCCTTGTGAGGAGTCATCCATTAGATTTTGTGCCTTAGGATTATATCTCCATCGTGCAATGTCAGGCATCTAAAATACCCACTACGCTGTTCGTGATAAATGTCTGGAACCTTTTATCCTCATTTTTGATGTGTTTAGGTACTGATTTACTGTCAGTCCAGACTACTGTGACTTCTCCAGAGGTAGCTGTAACTCTGTTTATAACATCTTGTCCACTTTAACAGAAAGAAAACTAGTTGTGAGGTCTAGACAAGGAATAGTTACTTGTTTTTGTGGGGACACTTTTGATTTGCCAAGTAGGAATGCAGTATGGTTTTTGTTCTTGGTATTTTGCAATCTTGCATAAGTAACCATGCCATATGCATTTTCACTGGCAACCGAGAAGTGATGCAGCTGCAACTCACCCAACGTCTTTAGGTTTAAAACATCTACTGATCTTGAAACTTCCTATCTTTGCAAGATCTTCCTTTTTTGTTGACAAGATTGTGGTATTCGATCATCCCAGTCATACTTCAAAAGACACATCTCTTGCAACAGAAGCTGTGAAAGGAGCCAAGAAGCTCAAAGGATCATAGACAGAACTGATCATAGATGACATTCTACATCTTATGTTTGCTTTATCTCTGATGTTAAATTTGAACTTGAGGTTTTTAGATCTGTGCTCTAAGAGTTAAGAAGAATAACCCCCCCCCCCAGTAAGGAAGTAGGATTGTTCTTTATGGTACAGCTGTAACTGATCCACTTGGTAAGACTGAAACCTCCCAGTTTGCGAGACCTATGAGTTTCTTGATCGTGAGAGTGGCATTGTCTATAGAAGGCAAGCTTTTCAACAGATAATCTACATACAGTGCCTTGCAAAAGTATTCATACCCCTTGAACTTTTCCACATTTTGTCATGTTACAACCACAAACTTAAATGTATTTTATTGGGATTTTATGTGATAGACCAACACAAAGTAGGGCATAATTGTGAAGTGGAAGGAAAATGATACATGGTGTTCAAACTTTTTTTACAAATAAAAACTTCACTTGATGGAATATTGACTGCATATCCACCACAGGTTCCAGCCTAAACTGTCAAAAATACTAAGAGCTGGTTAGGTTAGGTCCTTGTAGAAGCTGACTTTTCAGTGACATTCCTGTAAACCCAGCTCCACATTCAGATACAACATACAGGCTTCCTGTCTAAGGATTATATACTCCATGATGTGGTAGATACCATAATTTCCCATCAGAGTATTCCAATCATGCTGTTTCAGCATATCCTTTGTTAATAACATCAGTAAGGAAGGAGGAATATTCTTTATGGAAATTTTCATCCTTCTGAAGCCTCTGTTTAAGTGCACTGAGATGCTGCTTAGCGACAGAAAAGTTATTTGGCATGTTTACATGGGGTATCTTGAAAGGCAACTTCATCTTGTAGTGACCTTTTCTTTAAGCTATATTGAATTTTCCACTATTTTAGTAAATTTTCTTTCCTCTACTGACATTTCTTCTTCATCATTTGACAAATTCTCTGTTTATGAACATTTTTTCCAATGTGTCAATGCCAGTCCTATTAACGGTAACTGCAGGGTAGCCAGTCTCACTCTGCTTTGCTCTGGTTACATGTAGAGACCCATTTATCACCTAGTCCAGCAGGGATCAAACTGCATATGGTCTCTTTCTTTGACAGTTGGTGACTTCCCATGGTTCTATTAACTTTGAAGCATTTGTGCCAATCAGCAAATCAGTATCAGTGTTAATATGGGGAATGTGTACTGAGGCAGGACCACTTTGACAACTCCTCTTCAGATAATATTGTCAGGTGACGCTGACATGTCACACCACACACTAGGGAATTCAAAAAACTGGTTTCCATTACATTACAAAATTTCTAAGCCTTTCACCATCCAACTTGGCATAGTCTTACTGTAATCCATTGTATGTAGATTTGTCTTTGTTCTTTTTCTTTTAATGCTGAGTCTTTCCATTAAGCTTTCAGAACTGAATGTGTCCATATTTCCTGGATCCAAAATTGTGTATGTTTGAATGATTCTGTATGACTTGGATGATTGTAGGTTCTCAGTCATCAAGGTCATGGTAGTCTTGAGTGCTTGAAAATAAGGCAACTGAACTTTTTGGTTCATAAAGATGCTTTCACTTATCATCCAAGAGACTTCTTCAGTTTTAAAACAACTGATGCCCCCTTGGAGGTGGTCCTGAGGATCGTTTACCCACTATTAATCACGCCTCTTGGCCCCTATGACTGTAATCACCCCCACCTTGTTTCACACCCTGGGTCGTGTGATGACTCACATGATTAATAGTTGTTCAACAACTCTCAGAAACTACTCCAAGGGGACAACACTGCTAGGGGTTAAATACCTGGAATTCTCCATCAGTTGTTATAGAACTGAAGAAGTCTCTTGGATGAGAGGAGAAATGTTTTCATGAACCAAAAAGAAGAGAACTCCAGCTGCAGTGCCAGTATTAGCTCACTGGGTGGAGCAGGCAACCCATGATGCCGAAAGGCTACTGCACAGGGTTTTGAGTCCACCCTGGGCCATTTCCTGCGTGTTGTTCCCCCAGTCTCTCTCCCTCCTTTTCTGTGTCCTCTACTGTGCTATTGAAAAAATAATAATAAAGGCAAAAAAATAAATAAATAAATGAAGTCCAGTTGCCTTCTTTTCAAGCACTCAAATTTTTGAATGCTTTTATTTCCTTTTGTAGACTTAATGTTAACAGGAAGGATTTAAAAGATGCCATTACTGCCCCCAGCACTGTACCACGAGAGAAAGTTGTGAGCTCCCTTGACTTGTGTTTCTTTTTGCCAGTATGAATAAATCTTGGATTACAAACCAAAACAAATGCCTTCCTCTTTTAGAAAGTCTCAGTGCATTCTTCGCCTCAGTTGTGGCTATGTTTGTAATACAAGCATGTCCATGTTTACAATACAAAGAGGAAATAAGGCTTGAGGTTGTACAATCATGTAAAGAAAAAAAAGTTTTCACAGTACTTTTTGCAGCCTTTTGAAAAACTAAGTACACCCTTACTGGTTCCATAGGAATTAAGAGGGTAAGTAGCAGCCAGGTGCTGCTAATCAAATCCACTCAATTAATTGATCATGGCTTATGTCGTGTCAAAAATTGGAGGTGAAGTCCGAATTTGCTCTGTAGCTAAACTCTCAAACTATTACTAATGTAGTCAGAAAAATATGCAAAAACCACTGGAGATGCAGCTTCAAATTGCAGAAAAAGTTTATTGAAGACAAATTAAAAAAAACTGAGAGCTGAGACAAAAATAAGCAAAAACAGGCAAAAGCACCCTGGGGGTTATCGGGGGTTCTTAATTTATAGAGGGTGGCATACTATGCCCACCCATTCAGTAAATTTCCATTCCTGTCTTCGCCCCTGGCAGGTGTTCAGCTCCAAAAAAAAAAAAAAGGTATTTTCCAGTTTTCTGTTTACCACTTTCATCTGGGTCACGCCAACCTATAAGACTTCAATATATCACTCCTTGTCCAAACATTCCCCTTTGAAGTATCTAGGCTCTCCCATGTGTTCGTCTAATTATCCCAGGGACCATCCTTTTCTCATCCAAATAACCTAGGCACTATCCTTCTTTGACAGTGTCCACACACACACACACACACACACACACACACACAAAGATCACTCTACTAGTGCAGATACTTAAACACATTATGTGGATCACCTGTGCTCTGAATACCCTGTATGTTGTGAGATGAATACATTACCTTTATTTAGGGGAGGCTTTATATAAGAACTAAAATAAAGTGTCCTAGAGTGCTAATCTATTGTGATACTCCAATATTTTATTCCAGTATTTATTAGTGTTTTATTATAAACTCATAATGGGTTAGAATACTTGAGTCTTAATTACTTTCCAGTGTTTACTTTGGTATAACAAAGTCCAATAAACATACTGATTAACTAATGATTTTTGAATATACAGTTATACTTCTCACAGTATGCAATGTAAATAAATAGTAGTTATACTTTTCTCAGTATGTAAAGCTACGTAGGTCAAAGGTCACAGTGGTTTTATTTAGTGTAATACCCAAAATTTGGAGGAGGGTTTTGGCTACAGCATAACCTCTTTCTGTAGTCATGTGTTGGCAGTTGCACACCAGATCTCTAGGCTCCCCTTTATTGAAGTGTTCCAGGTAGTAAAAACAATCTTCTTTGCTGTTTGTTTTAGCTTTCACAGTGTTCAAAAGGTCAGATAAATGATCTGAACTGCAGAGGGTCTCCATCAAAAACAGGAGTTTCTCTGTGTGGCAGATAATAAGACTTTTGAGTCTGTACGAGAAGTGCTATTATTTCATTTTCCCTTTGTAACAAGTAATTGAGGGCTTCCTTGTATGTGTGTTGCTGGTTGACCATCAGTGTTTATCTGGTTGAGGAGATGTTCTTTGACCAGATGTTTGCCCCTGGAAACTTTCCTTATTGAGCCAATTTCATGTTTGTTTGATTCCATTGTTCTCTTCACTGTTGACTGGGAGTTGGCAGACAGTAAATATTTATGATGCGATGGATGCTTTTGTGGTTGATATTTTTGAGCATGAGGGTTGATTGTTGTTCCTTTTTTGAAATATGATTCCATTGTATCTGAGTGCAAATCTAAAACTTTGCTGTGATCAGAAGCATTCAACACAGGTAATTTTGCTGCATATACTGCCATTTCGGTGTCAAGTTCATGCTCTGCTTGCTATTCCAGATGAAGAGGTGGTAGATTTGCTGAACTTGGAGACTTTAATTAATTGGCCTGAGCTTTTACTGGAAGTGTTTAACATTTGAAATGCAGTGATAAGGCTCCCCATTAACTTCAACATTTAATACTCATGCCTTCAGCATGATCACCACCTTCATTGCTTGATAACCATTTTTTGGCATTGTTAAAATCATTGACACTGAACATCCTTTATCCTTTGAATGTCACCTTGAATGTCATTTTGTTGATTTTACCCTCCTCTTTAGGCAATAACCTCATCAGAGCATCAAGAATGTTTTTTGCTTAGCACATAGAGGGTTAAATTTTTCAAATGTACCTTTAACCTCTTTAACATAACTCACATTACTCATTAAATTAGCAATTACCTTTAGAAGATTAGAGTGGAGCTACCTGTTGTGATGACCCCTTGTGACAAGGGAGCAGGCGAAAGTAGCCTTAGCACAGTCTTTATACATGCTCAGATTTAGAAAGTCTTGGATTTTATATGCAAGTTATGTGTGTACACATTCATAACAATGGCCATTTTGCTGGGGGTAGCTCTAAACATACCTTAGCATTGGCCGGCATACAGGTGTCGTTGAGACATACCCTTGTCCTCCTTTGCTGACCAGTAGCGTGACCAGCTAAACTTGTTCCAGTAGCTCCAATAACTCTGACAGCTCCAATAGCTCAAGCATCTCCAATAGCTCTGGTGCAAGACAAAAAAGGTGAACTCAGCAGGGTCTTGCAGAAATCTAACGCTCTCCTCAGTGAAGCGAGTTTTTGGCTTAATTATAATGACCAAATTGCTTATCAGTTCAAGTCATTATAGTTACAACAGGCTATTGTCTTTATGCATGTACAAACGAAAATCACCAAACCAATAAAAGCTGTTCACTGTTTCACTATATTTTAATACTTAACTTCTTAAACAAAGTTCTTCAACAAACTAATTTCTTCCGTTTTTCCAATAAAAATATAAACAATGATCCAGATCAATTCATTACATTTCAATAATAAAATAAAAAAAAAAAAAGTAGCACACAGCAAGCCACAGCATGGTCAAAAACTACTTGCTTTCACCTTACCACAACACCTGTGTCAGGTGAAGTCACTGATTAAATACACTGGCCTAACCGGCAGCATCACTGTGCCCCCCCTAGTGGTGGCAGTTTCTAGGAAGTTTCAAAATTGTCCCATAAACCTTTTTTGATTACTTGTTTGATAAAGTCCTTTAGCCATGTGGAAATTCAACATGGTGGCCTTTTTCAAAATGAAGAAAATGTCATTTTTTATAAGAAAGCTAGATTTTCCCTAGCAAGTTTAGCTAACAGAAAATTGGTAATGCCTGAGCATTACTAATTCTTTGTTATATGTGGCAAAGTTAATGTTGATAAAGGACCACACTTACCAATTTAGCTTCTGTGAAACATGGAAATAATGTTAAACGTTCCTTTAGTATTGGTACATTGTCACAACATGTACTTATTTGCATTTATTTGTTGTTTAATGTTTCACGTGAGATTTTTGTTAAAAATGACAAAATGAAACTAATCAGGTTTTTACATTTTAAGTTTGACTTCTCCTCAGTCAAGGCATAGAAATCAAGAGCAAAACCTGTTAAATCGATACACAAAATCCAATGTTTAAATAGTTATTTTCTAAACTGGAAATGGCAGTCATCTTGCAAAATGTTAAGCATTTTGAAAATTCTAGTGGCTGATAAGATTTCTCAAATACAGTCATGTGTAAAAGAAAGTACACCAACTTGCAAATCTAAGATTCTACATATCAGGACATAATATAAAAAAAATATCATCTGATCCTTACCAGATTCTAAAATTATTTTAGTACAACCTCAGAGGAATAACAATACGATATATTACACCATGCCATAATTTATTTAAAAAAAAAAAAAAAAAATAAGTAAAAAGAAAAAGAAAAAATATATAAAAAAAAAATTTTTTTAA
>VUQI01051680.1:15363-36002 GCA_015106735.1 Paratilapia polleni | reverse complement strand
CATAGAGACTGAACATTTAACTGTATTCCCTGAAAACCCTCTTTTATCTGATCATTTCTTAGTAACTTTTGAATTTACAATAATGGATTGCACTGCAGTGCTTTTGGTATAACATAATCCAATAACATATAGATTAAATAATGATTACTGAATATACAGTAATTATACTTCTCATAGTATGCAATGTGAATAAACTGTAGTTATACTCTTCTCAATATGCATAGGTCAAAGGTCAAAGTGGTTTTATGAAAAGAAATATCCAACAGCATCCACATTACAGCTGGCAGTTCAATATTCAGGTCACAGAAATGTTCCTTCGTGGTAACATGTCCAAAACATTCAAACTCAGTGTGAACATTTTGAATGATGCTAAAAATGTTTTATAGTCCTCAAAATGCTGCAGTTTGTTTTTTTCAGCAACACAGAAGTGAGTAAAAAGTATTTTATACAGGGGTCAGGACAACTGTGAAAGTTAGTCACCATCTCACACAAAATGAGCTTCAGAGGTCTGAAACTTTACACAGCTTGGGCTGACAACATGGAGAATTTCACAGTTCTGGCATAAAATATGTTCCTGTTATTGTCACTCACACATGAGACATGGCCCCCAAAAAGATTTTTTGTGACATTTGAACTGATTTAGTTCAGTTGGGTTTTAGCCACATGCTAAACAAACATTTGTTCAGAAACTACATTTCTGCAGTTTCATTTATTTAACATGAAGTCTGTTACATGCAGTTTGGCCACACAGTTCTTCTGTTATAAGCTTTTTGGGTGAAAACTGAATAAAATCTGTGGATGGTTCCAGGTTAGATAAAAGTTACACTGACTCTGCACCACCCTGTAGTACAAAGTGGTATTACACAAAAGTCTGGCTGGGCCTCCTTTAACTTCATGTGATGTCTCTTTCTACACGGTGCACTGATGTTTTGGACATAAAGTCCAAAGTGATTGTTTCTTCACATTCTGTTGATAGCTTTACTGAATTTGGAAGGTTTTCACACATTTTACATTGAATACCTTTAATCAACATCTAAACTGTTATGGAAGCTGACTGTAAAGAAGGAGGACAGGGCAGGAAGCAGGTTTAGTGAAAAGCTCTGAGTTTGTTAACCCTGAGGTGAGGGAAATGTTGGGTTTTCTGTTCTAGAAAGATGGCCAACATAAATGCTGGGTAAAAAGTTTCACATAAAAACAGAAAAACTAGTTAAATTTTAAAACAAGCAGAAAAAAAATCTGAAGAAATTTTGTGTGTGCCAATTCACTGACGGCTGTTTGAGCTGTCAGTAGCCAATATGTGAAGAACCAGCAGAAACAAAAAGCAGCTATGTGGAGGTAGTGACTCATTTAAAGTTCGACATTTATACAATGAAACATGGCTTTGAGAGCATGAAGATGCTGTCCATATGATCAGGTGGGCTTCTGATTTTCAGATGAATTTGGTTGCTGTTTATTAGAATCAAAGAGCATCAACTTTAGACTCTCGTTACTTTACTTTATCTAAGACAATAATTTTAGATTTTTAACAGTAACTGAATAAAGGGAGTGTGAGGGAGGGATGAAATCGTATTTTATGAATACTTTTTTTTTTTTTTTTTAAAGTTAATCCAACTTCTTTAAGATACAGTCTATAGTCTGAATGTGTTAAAAAAAATTCCATTGGGTTTATTCACAGTTACAGAAGGTGCAGAAACCTTAAAAAACATTTAAAACACAATTTAAAAAAAGATCAAATTACCAAGGAAAATAAATAAATGCCAAATGAAATATTAAATGTTTACAGTTGGTTCTGCAGCAATGCCCTACTAATTTCAGATTTCATGTAAGAAAGTAATGATTGTTTCTTTAAACACTGATTAACTGTTTCATGTAGATGCTTCTAAAGGCAAACCACAAAACCTTAAACTGTGAGTTATTTCAGTGGAGTTTGGTGTGGTGGGTCTCCCACACAAAGACAAGGAGAACACTGAGATTAATGTTAAATCCTCAGAAAATTGTACAGAGTCTGGTTGGTGGGGTTTTCTCTACGGGGGCTTCAGATTCCCGGCTAGTTGAAATCTTTTTTTCTGCAGCTTTTAAACAGATCTCATTGACTTCTAAAAGTTTGTTCAGTCCAACAGAGAATCCACCGACTGCAGCTCTGATAACTGACTGTTTACAAGCATTGCTGAAATCCAAACTCCAGCCCTGCAGCGCTCAGATTACAGGAGAATACAGGACCTGGAATAAATCGACAGCTTTGCTTTCACACTCAGCTCTCGCTTCACCACAACAGACTGGTACAGCATCCTTGTCACTGCTGATGCTACACCAATCCATCTGTCAATCTCCCACTCCACTCTCCCCTCACTCATGAACAAGACCCTGGGATACTTAAACTCCCCCACTTGAGGCAGCAACTCGTCCCTGACCCGGAGTGGGCACTCCACCCTTACATGGCTGAGAACCATGGCCTCAGACTTGGAGGTGCTAATTCTCATTCCCGCCACTTCACACATGGCTGCGAACCGCCCCAGTGCGAGCTGGGAGTCACCACGTGATGAAGCCAACAGAACCACTTTATCTGCAAAAACCAGAGATGAGATCTTGAGGCCACCAAAGTGGAAACGTTCCACCACCAAAAAGGGGAACCACCGCCCCAGACCTCCACACAACATCCATAAGGAATTCGGGGGAAATCTCACCTACCTCAGGCACCTCTTTGACCTTACCCCACAGTGATGGGCAAGTTGTCCCCCTCATCCCCAGAGTCTGCTTCCTCTACAAAAAGCATGTGGGTGGGATTGAGGAGATCCTTGAAGTACTGAAGTCAACAGCACCCCTTCCTCACTGTAGACAGTGCAAGTAGAGGACCACTTTCCCGTCAAGTCATCTGACGGTTTGCTAGAATCCCTTCGAGGCCAACCAAAAGACTTGTTCCATGGTCTCACCAAACTCTTCCAACACCTGAGTTTTTGCTTCAGCTGTTGCCAGAGCCGCTTTCTGCTTGGCCTGCTGGTACCTCAGAGTCTGCCTCCAGAGTCCCGTAGGCTAACCAAGCCCGATAGGACTCCTTCTTCACCTTGACTGCTCCCTTCACCTCTGGTGTCCACCCTCAGGTTCGGGGATTATTGTCATGCCAGGCACCAACCATCTTGTTGCTGCTGTACATTGCTCCATTGCTGACTGTACAGTACATCAGCAATGGAGGCGCGGAACGTGGTCCACTTAGACTCAGTGTCGCCTGCCTTCCTTGTAATAATGTCGAACTTCTGATGAAGGTGGGAATTGAAGATTGGATGGACCGGGCCTCTGCTAGACACTCCCAGCACACCCTCACTATATGTTTGGGCACGCCAGGCCTGTCCAGCATTCTCCCCCACCACCTGATCCAACTCAGTTCACAGCTCACAGCTCACAGCTCAGCTGCTCTCTTCACCTGATATCCAAGATATATGACTGCATTTCTAATGATACAATTACAAAGTCGATCATCGACCTGCGGCCTAGGGTGTCCCGGTACCACGTGTACTTATGAACACCCTTACGCTCAAAGTCCAGTAACAGAAGACCACTGGGGTCCACACTGGACATACATCACCCCCCTCCAGGTTTTACCGTTGCTGCCCATGTGAGCGTTTAAGTCCTCCAGTATGACAATGGAGTCCCCAGCACCCCACCCACCGACTCCAAGAAGGCTCGGTACTCTGAGCTGTTCAGCACAATAGCCCAAACAACCCTCTCATCCACCAGGGAAAACCCCCAACGTACAGGCACCAAGCGAGGGGGATGCAAGTATACCCACAATGTCCGCCACTTATCACCGAATCCACCCCCTCTCCAGGAGACTGGTGCCAGAGCCTGAGCCGTGTTGAGGCAAGCCCGACTATAGCTTACTTCAGTAACCACAGGGGCCTCTGCCCTTGACTTCCACCCGATCCACGTTAAACCTGACCCCTATGGTGCCTCCTGCAGGTGGTGGGCCCACAGGAGGGCAGGCCCATGTTATTTCTTTGAGCTGCACCTGACCAGGACCCATGAGCTAAGGCCTGGCCACCAGATGCTCTCCCTTGAGCCCCTCTCCAGACCTGGCTCCAGGGTGAGGACCTAGTAACTCTGTCCTGGGCAGGGTTAACAGGTGGAATGGAGTGATTTGTCTGGTTAATACCGATAACTAGTATCTATTCCCTCGTTTATTAAAAAAAAAAAAAAAAAAAGATTTTTTTTAACCCGTTATTCACTTTTGGACCACCATATATTAAAAAAAATTTAAAGTGAGACCTCGTGTGAACAGAAAGGTTTTATTTATAATTTCAAATTAAATGTATTAATTGGTTTTGTTTTGTTTTTTTGGACGTTCTCTTACAGCAATAACTTGTATTTTGCACAAAAAACGATGCCAAGTTTATGGGACTGTTCAGTTTTTTAAAAAGTTTAAAACCAGACGAGTCCTGATGAGATGAACCTTCATCACAGGGTTCAACTGGAGTGTGAAGCAGAAGAGTAAAGAAAAAGCACCATGAGGAGGGAATATCAAAGATTTATTGGGGACGTTTATCAGTTACAGATAATCAATAAGAACAAACACAAATACACATCAGCAGGTTCCAGTGAAACTCATTCTTTTAACTGCAGAGGGTCGATTTTACGATAATCTTCATCTCTCCAGCTGACGTCTTCGTCGCCACTCCTCTCTGCTCTGTTTACAAACATTTTCTACAACAATAAAAAAAACTAAAGAAGAAGACACGAGCCGACCGACTGCTTCCTCATTTTCACATGTTAATAACCTCCTCTGTACCCTCCTCCTCTGTACCCTCCTCCTCCCCCATAACCGCCTCCTCCTCTGTATCCTCCTCCTCCTCCATAACCACCACCTCCCCTGTAACCGCCTCCTCCACCTCCTCTGTATCCTCCACCTCCCCTGTATCCTCCTCCACCTCTGTATCCCCCACCTCCTCCATATGCTCCTCTATAACCTCCCCCTCCTCCTCCATATCCTCCTCCTCTGTAGCCTCCTCCTCCTCCTCCCTGGTAACCTCTGCCGCCTCCGCCGCCTCCTCCTCCATCAAAACGAGGCATCTTTGGGGGTCGTGGACCGTCTCCCATCCTGTACAGACACACAAACAGAGGAGATGAGGAGACGTTCGAGGCTCTAACGTTTGTTTTCAGAGGCATCAGAAGACGATGCAGACGTGAATATTAATGGAGAAAAAATGTCGTATTTAATGTAAACCTGGGCTGTTATTCAGAGGAAAGTGGAGCTTTCTCAGAGCATGAAGCAGAATCAGAGACTGAAAGAAGAACCAAATATCAAGATGAAAAATCTGTGTTTTAAAGATGAATGAATGAACTAAAACATTCCTCTGAAACCTCCAACAGTTTCATTCATGAAGATCAAAAAACTGACTGTGGGATTCATTGAGAAAAATAAAAACAGGCTTTGGGGTCGTCGGGGGTTAAACTGTCCAGACTTATCGTCGTATTCCTGAGCTGCACAGAGGAGGCCTGTTACCTCTGGTTGTTGGCCATCATGTTGAGCCCGGCCGCCGACGGTTTGGAGACGTGTCTGATGATGTTCAGGAGCCGCTCGTTAGTTTGGTCCATCTGTCTGATGTACTCTGGGTCTTTGGTCACCTCCACCACCAGAGCCTCCAGGGCGGCCCGCAGGGCCACGATGCCCCCCGCCACCTCGTGAGGAATCTTCAGTTTGATCCTGCAAACATGAAGGTGAAAGGTCACTGAGAGGAGAGCGAACACTGAGCTGGAAGCTAACGGACAGAATCACAGTCATTGTACATCTGGTTTGTTTTTATGCTGCAGAGGAAACAGGAAATGCATTTAATGTGTGTTTATGGTGAAAAACGTAAAGATGTGAACATTAAAGGCCACAAAACCTCTGACAGTGTTTGGGTCACAGAAAGTACAGAAGACGTCTCATATGAATGCAGATGTGATGCTTCCTTTAATGAGCCTCAGGTAAAGCTTCATTTAAGACTGACACAGCAATAAAATAACAACAGCCAGCTTCTTTTATGTCTCGACTGAAAACGCTCTTATTAAAGTCACTGTCTTGGAAAAATGTTTGAAATTCAAATCATCGACCATTACTGGATGTTTGCTTGGAAAGTTTTTGTTTTTCTGTTTGTCCACAGTGAGAAATTCTGGAAAAGTTTTACCTATGGAACAAAAACTGTATGACCAACAAAACTGCGTTAGGATTTTTCATATTTTTTGGACATTTGACAGGAAACAATAAACTGAGTCATTAAAGAGAGTATTGATGAGCAGCAGCCTGACGTCAGACTGCGGTCAGGCGGTTTCTCACCAGTCGTCGAGCTCCATGACCTCTCCGTTGGAGGTGATCTTCTTGCAGGCGAACAGCAGCAGCTGCAGAGGGCTGACTAGAGTCATCCCTTTAGCTGAGATCGCTCTGGTTCGGATCTGAAAACAGCAGCAAACATTTAGAAAGGTCTCCACACTTCCAACATCAGCTTCAAACACCTGAGAAATGCTGAAAAAAGATTCTCATTATATTCAAGGAAATGTTGGCGAGTGACTCTGAGGCCGTGACTCAAGCTAAATACTTATTTAGTAACCAAGGAAGCATAAAGAAACAACTAAACTGCTGTTATTCATTCACGGAAAAGTAAAAATTAAAGTGTAATCTTCACCTTCTCGCTGAAGACGAAGAACGGCGACGGGTAGGTCATGTCGTGGCTGCTGAAAGGACAGTTGACGGAGGACTTGTGGATGAGAGCGTTGCGGCCCTCCGTGGTCAGGATCTTCCTCTTCTCTTTGTGGTAGCAGACGTTGGGGTACGAGCCGAAGGTGAGCAGAGAAACCACCACGTCCAGGTTGTTGTCCGGTCCCACCGTGTTGAACATCTGCGTCATGAGACACTCTGAGGGAGGACGGCAGCACAGGTGAGCTCTCCACCGGTTCAAAGTCAGCTTTGTGTCAGAGTGGTGTGTTCAGGTACCTTCAGGGAATCCAGAGTTCACCAGGATCTCCTTCAGCTGGACTTTGGCCTCCCAGGTCATCCTCAGAGTCGACATATTGAGACGTTTGTGTTCGCAGAAGCGACCCTCTGCCTCCTCGCCATTAATCCTGAACAGGAACACGACACCAAAGGATTAATTAACGAGACTTCACAGCTGCTGTCCAATCATTTCAGGGAGAAAACGACACCTCATGTCACTGGTGTTTCTCACATGTTACAAACATCTTCTGTTACTTTACCAATCTATAAATAAAGTTACTTGTGTCCTGTAGCTGCTAATCTGTGACTAAAACACCCCACACAGACCTGACGTCGTCCCAGGCCTGGAACACAGACAGCAGCGCCACGTGATCCGAGAAGCGACTGCCGGCGAAGTTTCTGTGCACGAAGCCGAGACGTTTCCCCTCGCTGACGAAAGGCTCCGGGAAACAGGAGGCGGCTGAGATGGTGCACATCGCATCGCCGACGCTGGAGGGAGACACGAAAATGAGAATTTAATTTAATTTAAAGACAGGATGTCGTGAGGTGAATCAGAAGCTCAGCAAAGAGGTCAGAAACCGACTGGAAGATGCAGCCCATGATCATCATCTTCCCCAGCCGAGGTTCGATGGGCAGCCGAGCCAGAATCCGCCCCAGAGGAGTCAGCTCATCGTTGGAGTCCAGAGCGTCCAGCTCTGAAACAATCACAGAAATTACAGTAGTAAAGAGTTAATGTGGAACCTGAAAAATGGATCTGTTTGTTTGTGGTGTTCCTCAAGGCTACATCCTTCCCTGCTTTTATTTTCAGTATACATACTTTCCTCTCATTCTTTATCATAGCATTACCCACCAATTACCCACCAGTGCTTTGCAGATAATGCACAGCCATACTTCCCTCTGCTAACATCCAACCAAGCAGCCTTGATAATCTGTTTACCTGCCAAGAACTGAACACCAATGACAGATTAGGCAGTAAGGGGCCCGCTGTACCTTTCAGAGTGTGTTCAGCCTCAATGACGGCATCCAGTGGTGGCGGCTCGATGGCTTTGGACAGGAAGTGCCCGATGCCTCCGAGTCTCAGCAGTTTGATGCTCAGGGCGATTTCATGCAGCGGAGTCCTGAAGATCTCTGGAGTCATGTGAGTCTCCAACCTGCAGAGCCACACACGCACACCTGTTAACACACAAACGCTGCAGCCCGCAGTCAGGGGCGTGTCAGGGGTTTAACAGGTCTTACTTCTCGAAGCGAGTGCGGCTGCAGAGGTGGAAGCAGAACCCGGGTCGGACTCTGCCGGCTCGACCTTTCCTCTGCTCCAGGTTGGTCTTGGAGGCCCAGACGGTGGCGTAGTTGGTCATGTTGTTGTGGGAGGTGAAGAGCTTCACTTTCTGCCTATGAGGACAGCAACAGCGTGACCTTTAACCTTTAACCCACTCAGACACTGAATTCAGGAAGGGAAACTACACCTCTGAACGCTGACAGTCTGCCGCGGACGCCACACTTACTTGCAGGAGTCGATGACGTAGACGACATCGTTGATGGTGATGCTCGTCTCTGCGATGTTGGTGGACAGAATCACCTGAAACATCAGAGTGCTGCTTAGACACAATAAATGTTTTTTATTAACAATTTCTGAACAAACTGTAACTTTCTCAGCTGGTGGCTCGATTTCTATGTGAAGGAGTCAGTGACCAACACGAGCCAACTTAACTTAAGAAATGGAGTCCGCTAATGTCACCAAAATATCAGCTCCCAGTTCCCAGCTTTGATGTCATTACACTGATACTCAACTATACAGGACACATAACGCTCTCTCAGTCACTGCATCGTAACAGTCCACATACATGTTATTCACTCATACATGGAGTGCTAGCATGCTAGCAGCGGTTTACGCTTTGAACCTTTAACCCGTTCAACACAGAAATAAAACCTTTGGGTTTTGAAACGGTTTGAATCCCAATGTTTTTAGTATTTTTACATCACTGACCTTTCTGATGTCATCAGGAACCGGTTCAAACACCCTCCTCTGCTCCTCTCGGGGTATCTGAGAGTGAAGCGGCAGGATTCGGTACCGGGTGCTTCCTGAAACAAGATGCAACACACTCAAAATTTACAGTGCCGTCGCACCCTGAGTGACAAGGTTACAAAACACCAGCCAGACTGTCGCTGAATCCGTGTTCAAGTCTCACTCGTGTGTTCACCGACATCATCAGTTAGCCCGTCTTCGTCTGAGAACAGGGAAGCTCTGATTGTAGCGCGACACGCCCTTCATGCAGCTATCAGTGTACTGCGCATAAGTTTGTAGCTTCATATCAACTAATTCAAGAGAAAATAGGTTGCAGCGATTTGCTTCTTTCCTGGTCGTGTGAACCAAACATTACACACACATTGATGCTCAAATGTTGGTTGTTTGCTGACATTTCAGTTATGAAAGAAAGTTTAAACGTCAGATTCTGACAGCTTCTTTCATTTCTGTCTGCTCTCTGTGTCGGCCTTTTGGTTCTCAGGTAGTTTTTAATCTGATGTGTTCCGAGTTTTATGGGATGACAGAAAGATTTGTGCCATTTGATTTGTACTCCAGAGCAGCAGCAGCAGCCAATACTTCTGAGGCCCCTGACACTCCAAGAAGACTTCCAGTGGATTGGGAGGACTCACCATACATGCATGGTCTACCCTAGAAAGGTGTTCCCTGTGTGGGGCGGAAGATGGCGTGGAGAATCTTGGGAAAATTAGATGGACTAATGCGTCGTTCTCATTTCAAAATACTTAGAAAACAGAAGCACAGAAGAAGAAGAAGTCTTTCCTGTACAGCTATGCTTTAGAGGAACCAGGGTCTGAATCAAGTTTCAGGGAGACGGTTTCAACCACCAGTTCCCCACATCAGTGAATCTCCAGTGAGATTTAAAGCATTTAAAATGATGTAAATCTGCATTTTAGACCTTCGTTGTCGGTGCGGTTTTGGTATCATGAGGTGCGTACCAAAGTGTGGGTTGCTCTCCAAGTGTCTCTGCATGGAGTAGATGAGGTTCCAGCCGGGCAGGAAGACGAGCACGGCGCCGGCCACCTGCAGCGTCTCAATGTACTTCAGAAGCGCCTCCACCAGCTCGAAGGATGTTTCCTTCTCGTTGATCTGAGACATGGAATGCTTCGTCTCCGGGGTGTACTCCGGCCCACAGATCACATTACAGTTAGTCTGCGGAGAAAAGACGCTCCAAACTCAGAACTGACAGTAAAGATTGGTGTTTTACGATCATTCACAAATCTGTCTTTTGTGACAGTACAGAAGCATTTTCCCCGTGTCAACAGACGTTCAGACCCTGATGCCTCAGCCTTGAGTTGAGAAAGTTTCTTACATCATCGTCTCCTCCCTCTTCGTCTTTGTCTTTCTTCTTTCGGTCCATCGGTGGAGGGACAAACTTCGTCATCTGGATGCAGTCCTCCAGGAAATACTCTGCAAACAAAGAAAAGTTTTTTTCAAGTTGCAGAAGAACCAAAGCCATTATTCTGTTGCTATAACAATGATTTTTTTATTATACTGAATGTTATTAGGTTTGTATACATGTAACAACAGTTTAGGGTCGGTTTCAACCAGGAGATAAAACAGATAAAACAAAACAGATACACCATCTTGGCTGATATTTTGTAAGTTTATTTTTGGGTATTTAGATTGATTGCTAGAAATATGGACAGGGATAGGAAAGGAGGGGAAAGTGAGTAGGGGGACAGCATGTAGGACTGACCCAGCCAGGCAGGATTTGAACTCTGGTCTTGTTTTTCATGGTATGTGCACCCAAACCTATTGGCAAATGGGTCACCCAATATGGCTGATTTACAGACTGTTTATCATCAGTGTATGTTACATGAAAGTCCACAGACATGCTCATTTCCCTTTAAGGTATTTCAAACTATCCTTCACACACATTTTGAAAGATCTTTATACTGATTTTAAAAAGATTAAGAGTTAAAACTCAGGAATGCACCCATCATGTGAGTGGAAACACCGTTCTGACCCAGGCGAACTTACTAAACTTAAAATGAGCCACCAATAATTCGGTCACGTTTCCACACACACACACACACACAGGTGAGGCAGGTGAATCGGAGGTACCTTGGACAGGGAAGGTGCGTCCGAACACCTCGATGACGGGACAGTTGAAGAAGTATGCTCTGAACATGGTCGTGTCGATGGTGGCCGACATGAGGATGATGCGGACCTCTGGGAAGGCCTGGACCACGTCTCTGAGAACCACCATGAGGAAGTCCGTCTGCACAGACACACAGAGGGTCAAACAGGAGAACCAACAACACGACTCAAGTGGTCCCCCCGGGTCTTTTTGGATCATTAAGCTCCTAAAATGAGGGAATAAGTGAACTCACATTGATGTCTCTCTCATGGATCTCGTCAACAATCACGTGACTGATGCCTCTGATTCCTGCTTCGAGCTTCCGCAGCAAAACGCCTGAAACACAAAACACACCCATAAATCCACATGGCAGAATCGTTGAATCTCCTTTCCCCACCAAAATGCTAATGCTCTGGTAGCAGCAGTAGCTAGCTTTTCTGACCAACCAGGTAACCGACACCTTTACTACATCTTTACTGAAGCAGCAGCAGAGTTTCTACATGGTACGTAAGAGGACATTCAGTCTTATTAAAGCTGTTAATGGAGAAGATGCTCGGGTTGTTTCCGTACCGACGGTGCAGAACATGATGCTAGCGTGGGGTCGAGGGAGGACGGACTCAAATCGAACGCTGTAGCCGCAGCTTTTCCCAAGATCCTCTCCTCTCTCGAAGGCGACTCTCTCAGCCACGGACACAGCGCTGATCCGTCTGGGCTGCAGAGAAGAAGAAAGTCAGGGCTGCTGCGCGGAGCGGCAGGTTTACAGAGCAGTGTAAGCTCTAAAACAGATTAGAGTTCAAACAGCATTGAAGCTTCACGCGACGACTCAACAGCGGAGTTAGAAACAGGAATGTGTGCCACCAAACGTTACCTTTTAAAAAGACAGCAGCAGCAACAGCGCCTGACCGGAGAAAAGAGCAGCTAACCTTTATATTTTATTAGTTATCCTTGAATTTGCTTCATGCATAAAAATGCTGTGACTGTATATTAAATCCTTAAATTTTACAGTTATTCAGCTGTAAAATAACAGGGCCAACAAGAGTTCTGACCCCACAGACCAGCCATCACTGAGCTTTGTTCTCCTGCCTTGGACCACTTTGGTAGGTACCAACAACTTTGTAAAAGGAACGGTTAACAGTTTGTTAAATTAGCTCAGATTTTTGTGGTTTTTATGTTAATTTGATCGTGTATGAATGGAAAACATAAATAACACAAAGAAGATTTTAAGATTCCAGGGATGCTCTAATAATTTCTGGTTCTCAGGGTCCAAAAACGTTCGCTTTGCTGTTGAATGCTGGAAAACAGGAAGGATCTGTTGTAACCTCTTTAGGAAATTCTGATCAGAAATCAGACATTTGACACGAGGCCTGTCGTGTTTTTAACGATTTCTCACTGCAGTGTACGAAAGGCTGGCTGGGTGTTGGATGATGAGCGTTACCTGGGTGACCACGATGTTGCAGTCGGATGCTCGGCCTCCCTTGATGAAGCGGTCCAGGATGTACTGAGGAACCTGAGTGGTTTTACCGCAGCCCGTTGCTCCTCTGATGATCACCACGGGGTTGCTGTCAATGGCCGCCATGATCTCCTGCTCAAACTGCTTGACGGGCAGCTGCTCGCGCTCCGTCAGGATCTGAACGACAGCGTCAGCGTCTCTTAAACCTCACAGCCCTCTTTGAATACAGCAGACGTAAAGGTAAAGAAACCAGACTGACCTTCTGCAGGTTATCGTCATGCTCCAGCTGGTACTTCAGCTCATCGTGCAGGTCACCACTGATCTGCTCCGGGGTGCACTGCAGAGGTTAAAACGGGACATTTAAAGTAGACTTTCATCACGACTTGCTCCAATTTAAAAATTAGTCCATGGTAAAGTTTTAGCACTTAAACAAACAAAGCACAGAGTTTTGAAAGAAGGAGAGAAGAGCTGCACGGCTCTGATGGCTGTAAGACACTTATGATTTTTTTTAATACTTGTACTTTCTAAACATGTATGGGCTTATGGTTTTTATTTTTAGTGCCCTCTATGGGATTCTGAAATCCTTCATCTGTCAAATTAGTGCAACTCATTCTTCCTTTAATAAGTTTTCTGAATACCTGCCAATAAAGATCAACAAGCCAGTAACTGATCCTATTTGACAAATAAATATTTCCATAAGTTTTTTTGAAGCTCACGTAGGCCAGCGGTCCCTCGTCGATGTTGCTGCTGGTCCAGGGGTTCCAGTTGACCTGAGGCGGTGACCAGGGAACGACTCCGGCTCCGGTCTGACGCTGTGACGGCTCGAAGTGTGCCAGCTTCCCCTGAATCAGAGACACCGGGCTGCTGGGGTCTGAAGGCTGGAACGTAAAAACACCCTTCATGTTACACACTGAACCTAAGTGCTCATTCACAATAATTTCAATACAAGTCTGTGTTCATTTTGACAATGACAGTTCGCTTTGATTGGTGCCCTGAAATGCATGAGTCA
Source organism: Paratilapia polleni (assembly GCA_015106735.1). Lineage (NCBI taxonomy): Eukaryota > Metazoa > Chordata > Actinopteri > Cichliformes > Cichlidae > Paratilapia > Paratilapia polleni. The sequence continues at coordinate 22,461 of VUQI01051680.1, read as the reverse complement.
GATTAATGTCCTGTAGTGGCCAAGAGCGGGAATTACAGAAACACTGTCCATCACATCATTTCTGCAGAGTTCCTACCAAAGGTGTTTTACTGGATTCAGATCTGGTTCCTGTGGAGGCCACTGAACTCATGTCCTGCATGAAGTAGCCATAAAGGCATATGCATATGGCCAAGAACAGCACAGACTCTGAATTTCAGATTATGGCAAGTGGAGATGCATCAGACCACACTGCTTCCAGAGCAGATCTGATAGACAGACAAACACACCAGCACTCGGTGTGAATGTTTTCATGTGACTCACAGGTGGGGGGATGTGGACTCCGAGCTCCTGGACCACGCTGGCCAGCTGCTGCTGAAGGTCTGGAGACACGCTGACATCAAAAGCCTCCAACTGGGCAAAAAACACACAAAAACAACAATACAGTTTTTTAGTCTTCAAGTCTAAAATGAGCCATACGACAGTGTTATCAGTGTCAGACTGTTTTTTTTTTTTTATAGTACATACACTTTCTCCCTCCTTCTTCTTGGTGATCCCGGAGTACGCCTCGATGACTCCCAGGTGATACAGCTGTCGGACCAGAGACAGAGCGCACGACTGAGCTGCCAGCTTCTTGTTGGAGCCGTGCTCTCGAGCCGTGATCCCTGCAGAACGGAGCAAACACAGCAACGTCTGACTCACACAAACAACAGACAATTAAAAGTAAAGCAGCTGTTTTTACATTATTTGGTGCACAGGTCTATATTTTTCTGATCACATCTGTCACGTGCTAAATTCTATAATTTTGCCATCTCTAGTACAAAGTTTGATCAAAAAGTTCTGAGAACAGGTCCATCAAGACCAGAAACGTGATTTAGATGTTTAAATTAAATGATGATGTTCTCTGGCATGTCCAGATGGATTTCAGCGTGGCTGCTATTTGTTTTAGATCTCTGCTTGGAAGTCCTGTTCTGACCTCTTTCACTGTGTGTGATCTGTGATTTCACCACAGACCTCAAACTCCTCAGAGAGCAAACATCATCTGTGTGAAACTGATGTGAATTTCATGTGAAGGATGAGAGCTGGGTCCACAGTCCACAGTTTCTAAGCCTGAGGGCACCACGACAGGTGAGGATCCACAGCAGGAGCACGTTTGTCGTTTTTTTCCAACATTCGACGGATTGAACTGTGAATTTGTCTGATGGAGAACATTTAGAGTAAACGACCTGAGTTTTGCCTCCCCGTGACTTCTGTCACATCTCCAAAATGGAAATGAAGTGAAATGGTCACTGTTGTGATGCACTGCAGAACAGGAAAAAATGCCAGGAGACGTAACAGGATTCTCACTGAGAGATTTAAATGTAGCAGCCGAGCTGAAAAGAGTCCAGCAGTGCACGAGAACATGCTCTTTATCGTAAATTTAAATCCGGTATGGTTATGTGACTTTTCTAGACGATCACACTTCATATTTCCAGGGACCCTTTGTGAGGTTTCTTCCATTTCTTCTCTAGGAAAACATAAAATTTCAACAATTGTTGTTTTTTTTTCTTTCCAGCATTAAAGCAGCATTCAATACATTCAATTAAAGGTTCATTAACTCATATTCAGTGTATCTTTACTTTATGTTTTACATGGAAAATCCTGATCTGTATCTGCAGTTCTGTGCTGAGGTTTATAAACTCAGAGTTGAAGCCATCAGAAGTCAGCTGATCATTTCAAAAATTTTAATATTACAGCATTTATGAAGAAATATTTTGGAGTCTTACTTCTGCCGAGCTGCTTCACAAAAAGCTGCATCTCTGCTATGAAGCTCCTGGAGACACAAAGACAAACATCACAGCTTCACTTCCTGTTTACCAAAATAAAAGCCTTGAGCAGGTGAAGAGTAGAGTGAAGAGCTGAACTCACCTGCTGCGCTCTCAGGAGGAAGCCTGTATGTTTTTCTGCCAGACTTTGGGATTTTTAAACACCAATCAACAGCTTTGATTCTCCCGGATTCTCTCTGCCCTGCGGTGAACAGCGACACCAGAAATCACAACCAGACTTCAACGAGCCCTGAGCTGCACCCATGGGACAGCTTTAGTGCACCTAAACACTGTCCCATGTCTTCCTTCAGTGTGGTTGTGAGCTCTGGCGTCGCCTTACTGTTCTTTCATGGAGCAGAAAACTCACTCCAGTCTTTGAAATTAACCTCCTGCCCATTTCACCAGCTGAATATTGATGGTAAATTTTCAGAAACGCTGCCTGCTGTTGGGTTCTGATGTTTTAACATTTAAATGGCTGAGCTACAGGGAACTACTCTGGCCAAGTTCAGTTACATACTTAACTTAATGTCAGTTATCTCTAATTCACTTGAACAGGAATGGCAACTTTGCCATGAAGTGATCCAACTATGCCCTCACTTGACCCTTGTAGGGTCTCCCAAGGCAAATTGTGCTGGGTTGAGGGGCCAGACCAATTGTGATTTAAAAAAAGACCCCTACAAAGACACCAACCAGTTACACAGAACCCTCGCCTGGATCAGGACAACTGATGATACCGGACGTGTTTTCTGAAAATGCTGAAAATGAGATACTTGATCACTTCAGAATTCTAGACAAACCTGGGCTGGTTTGGGTTTAACACACTTCTGTTAGTTATTCTGGTTCTAGTTATTATTATTTGTTTAAGCCTGAATTAGTTGGTGTCTGGGCCCATCTCTCACCCTGCTCTGTGCTCTGAACAGCTCAATCAAACAGTGAGAGCTCTCTGGTGTAGCCAACACACTCCGGAGGTCTCTGGGTTTACAGCAAGTCCAGCAGAAAAACATACAGGAACGTCCTGAACACCGAGCGTGGGATTTCAACTACCAACCGACTCATGTCAGCTCTGCAGTGCAACACACACCAGCTGGGGCATAATGATGCCAGTCTCACACATCTGATGTGTATAAAGAGAAAGAAGACGTGTCTTACAGATGTCTGGAGAATTAAACAGCTGGAAACATGACTGGGGATCATCGTGCTGTGTTCAGACCCAGCTGGTGTGTGTTGTCTTTAAGAGGGCGCAACCTCTGACAAGTGAATGAGGAAAACAGCGGGGTTCAGAAGAACTCAGAAGGCAGCATCCAATAAACCAAAACAAAGTAAAACAAGATCGAAGGAAGCATGCGATGAAGAAAAAGAGAAAACAAAGACACAAAGACAGGAGACAGAAGAAGCAGGGAGAGGACGTCAAATAAACTGAAGACGTTTCCTCTCAAACCCTCGTACAGCACTTTGAGGTTTCTGCAGGTTTCAGTTTTAAACCAATCATGAATTCAGTCTAAGAGCCATCTCACATAACCTGGAAAAAAGTACAAAGAATATTTAGGAAAATCTGACAATTACCACCCGTGACTTCACGCCCAGCGCTCGCTCGCCAGGCGAAGCTTCAATTATTTGTGTCGCAGCCCAGTCCGGCCCTACTGATCAACACTGACTTTACAAAAAGACTTTTAAAAGTAAAACTGGAGTTAAAGCAACTTGTTAAAAGCAGCATTAACTTCAAAATCCAAATCCATTTTTAAGAGCTGTCGTAGCCACCAAAAGACACTGAAACAAAGTCCTTACAGAACGAAGTCTCGCTACTCAGCAGCTATCTCCGTAACGCCACTGGGATGAAAAACTACACCCACACAAACCTGAGAAAAACCACTTGTTGATTTTGGTCTAAAATAAGTTTTAAAAAGACTTTTTCCTGCAGGTAAAACTTCTGCTTCACAAAGCTACACAATCTTAGAGTTTCCTTAACAGCTCAATCCAGAAACGGCAGCATCTCTGGCTCCTCCCACCAGAGCGCTGAACAAACAGCATGTTAAGGTCATTTACTTCCATTTAACGAGTAGATTTTTCTGCGGACACACAGCTAAAGCTGTCGTAAAACCTCTACTTTGGCTCAATAACGTAATTAGCTCACGTTTCCCAGTCTGGCTGCTGATTGGCTCTTTGGGGGCAGGGGGCGGGACAGTCTTTACATTTCTATTCAGGTTATTTTTATATAATCACTCTGACGTAAATGACTAAAATAATCAGCTCTCACTCTTCACACTCATTACAGTCAGAATCTTAATGTCTGAACATGCAAAATAAAACAGAGGTCTGTGGGTGGAAGGCCGGCAGTGAACTCCAAACCAAATGCAAACTGAAGGGAAACAAACCGAGCATATCCACCAGAGATTAAACTAATTCACTGATAATGGAGATTTGTCAAAATTCCATTTTTTTAAGAGAACATCAGCAATTTCTTCTTCATTTTTTGGATTCTGGGGACTTCTGATGAAAATTTGTTATTTTTTAACAGTTTATCAACTAAACAAACTAGAAGTTTCTGCTCCACCCGTAACCGATCAGACTGGATCTGGTTTGAAAATCTGCTGCCGGTTTAAAAGCCTGTCGAGTTTCCTAATCCAGACCTGTTGTGGTCCGGGCCCACTTGGCTGTATTTATATTCAGCACTGGTTTTCTCCTTCTGGAAGAACTGGTTCAGACGCGCTTTGGCGTTCTCCAGAGTCCAGTTGCCGTGAAGGTTAGCGTTCAGATCCACCTCCTCTGACTCCAGAGTCTGCAAACAAAAACACAGACAGGGAGGGCGTTTAGCGAGGAAGAGAAATCAAAAGTGAAAGAAAAATCAGGGGCGATTCTAAAGATGTATTTGTGTTAAACATGGCCAAAGGTTCAAAAATGTAAAATTATTCCCTCTAGGCCCAAACCTCAGGCTTCAGCTCTGAATACTCCTACACACCCAATAAGACCAGGCAGAAGAGCTCACAAGCACTGGGTCCTACCCCTCAGCAGGCTTTCAGAGGATGGAGGAGTTAAAACAGCTCGTTTCAGACAGGACGAACTCAGAGGAGAAATATTTTTGCTGTTAATCATGCAAAGCTACTCTAGTGGAGTCCCAGAATAAAAACATAGAGCTGGAATTGCTGATTTCACCAACTTTTATAATTACCTCACATAAACTGTCTTACTCACTGTCTGTGTTTTAGATGATCATTTTTTTATTGAAGCAAATCAGCCGTATCCTCTGTGTAAAATTGGCTTTGGGGGACACCTATCTTACAGGACCTTAGAAGGGCCTTATTACCTTTTAACTAATGCTTATCACGGGGACCTTAATATTAACATTACAATACTGTAATATCATAATTTAGTTTCGTACAGCCTGTGCTTCCTGTTCGTCTCTCTTGGCATAATACTCCTTCAGGTTGGCTCCTCTGTCCCACTGAGCTCCTCCGTCACCTCCTCCTCCTCCTCCTCCTCCTCCTCTTCCCCAGCCTGAGTTTCCTGCTCCTGCGTAACCCAGTCCGGTCACTCCTGGAACCGGCCCACTGATGCTGCTGTCCTCTGAGAAGGACAAAGACAGACAGAAAGAAGACGGCTGAATCTGACTCAGCTCAGCACATTTAAGTGCTGAGCTAAGTTAATGCCGCGATCACAGTGTTACCTTGCTCTGCTTTCACTACCAGGTGAGGCGGTAAAGGACCACTAGAAGGGAGGTTTCCAAAACCCTCACCTCCTCCTCCTGCATCAGGTTGATCTGCGTTGGGAACGCTCGCCTGATGGCAGAAAACTTTCATTAAAAAGGCACAAAAGGAACCAACCAATCAGTTTACGTCTCTAGAGAAAAAAGGAAAAACAAGAATGGCTTCCTGACCCCGAGAGCTGGGACCTCTGCCGCGTTCATCTCCCCGACTCGGACCAGATAGTTGACGAAGTCCCGGGCGGCGTTGGTCTGAGCGTCCTTCTTGTTGGTGGAGTTTCCCATCCCGATGTAGTTGAAGCCATCGACTCGGACCTGCAGGGAAGCGAGTTCAAAGTTAGCAAAAACCTCGGAGAGTTAAACTTTCTGAAGTCAGACTCAACACTCACCTCACACACAAACTTTTGCCTGTTTTTGTTGCCCGCTGCTCGGATGTCGTAGCTCGGCGTCAGCTTCTTTTTACCACACCAGGCGTACAGGAAGTTCTTGATGTCCGCCATAGTGGACCGACAGGAGGGGGGCCTTCCTCTTCTGTGGACCCGTTAATCTGACAAATGACAAACTACCGTCAAACTCCCAGATAGACATCTTAGATTTTCTTTGGTGTTTACAGTGAATATTATTTGGTTTGGAGTCACAGAGGGTGAAAATCACTTTTCACTTTCAGGTCACTTCACAGGTTCCTTCCTGTCCCCAAACGGGCCTTCGGTAGCAACTCACGCTCACAACCATGACTGGTCTGAATGAACCTGAATGAGTCTGTGTTACTTTACTTAACAGAAGTCTGTATAATTTCCTGCCATTTTTTGTCATTTTATTAACATTTTTATCACCCTGGTGAGTTTCTTTTGGTGGACGGCCAAAACCTCTTTACTGGGTGCCAGAATTTTTTTCTATGAAGAAAAAAAAGCCTGCGTTTACTGAGCTTAGCGCCAATGTTTACCTCTCGTGTCCCATAAATTTTAACATCCACGTGTCTGGATATAGTTTCACTGATTTGTGCTCAAATATATATATATATATTTTATAATAAAGACTTCTTTGTTTCCCTGGCACAAAAAGGTGGGTCATTCCATCGCAAATTTTTAGAACATTTTCCGCTCAGCCACCTCTGATTTGCCTGAAAATGTTATGGTCCAAAGTTTGGACACATAATGATTGCTGTGAAATTTTAGCTTCAGATATCAAATACTTTTCAATATAATTTTTTTTGAAAAATGATCCGTCCACACACTTCCAGCATGTTTTTTTTTTTTGCACTTTGAAATCTGAGGCAATGTTTGAACATGAATATCTCAAAAACTATTAAAGATAAAAGCCTGAAATTTTCACTGGCCTTTCTTACCATCAAAATGAATCAAGATCTGTAACTTGGGACAGATATATCAATAATATTTGTATTTCACAATAACACAAAAATAAAACGTGTAGAATACTTTAACATGAAATTCTTGAAAAATAAAGAAAATACTATTTTCATTCAACTTTCATGCTGGATTGAGCAAATGTCACAAGAACAAAAATATCAGTAGATAGTCTAATCCGAATAGAACAAAATTCTTGAGTTTCCAGATGGTACTCTAATTATAACTGAGAAAATAATTTTGTTAAATATGTGCA
>VUQI01051669.1:0-19286 GCA_015106735.1 Paratilapia polleni | reverse complement strand
AAACTTTAAACAGCAGCTACGTGAATACGGGTCTGTGTCCACAGTGGAGGGTTTGTGTCTATTTTCTATAAAAATCCTCAGCAAAGCTCAGCCATGTCCTGGGTTCATGTGGACACAGACCCTAAATCAAATAAGACAATAATAAGACAAGACTACTAAGTGGTACAAGAAGTTGGGGGAAAAGCAAGCACCTACAAAATTTAATATTGAGCAAACTGAGGTGGAAAATGACTTCTGAAGTATATTTGATTTTTAAAAATTATTATTATAATATTGAATTTCATGGATTTGTATACTCTTTCTACCACTGAAACCCAGCAAGAAAGAACAGAGTTAAGCTTTGGTCAAATCTACGGTGGATTATCATTATTAATTTTCCTATAATACATATAGAGTTGTATGCATATGCCTAAAAGACCACTATCTATACATCAAGGTGAGTAACCTGCGTTCAGTTGCAGTACAATTACTAAAGTCTATTACTAATAACAAATATATACCTTGAAAAACTAAATCAATCATAACATAAACTCACTTTGTTTTGTCAGAAAAGGTGATCAGGGTTTTTCTTCATCTCCTGAGACCAGCTGCTCTGGATCATCACCAGCTTGTATCTTCATCATTTCTCTGTCAGTGAAGTCTTTCCTTTTCTTGGAAATTCCTCTGTCAGCTTCCTTTGCATTGGAAAACCAAAGTGTGTGATCACAGGTGTAGTAAGGAACTTTATTCCAGTGCAGGGTTTAGAGCACTTCATTTGGTGATGGCTGTTGATGCACTTTTCAAATAATCTTTAAGAATCTGAATGTTGAAGAAAAAAAGGCACAAATATCTCTGCTTACTGTTAAAAGTTGATATAGACATAATACATTGTAATGTGTCAACAGCATCACCATAACTGTTGAAAGCATTTAACAGACCTACACACCAGCACTGCACTTATATAATACTTTAATCACTATATATTTATGTTTTAATCACATAAAGCTAGACAATGTCACAAAAAACATGCCGCATGCTTGAAATGACCTGCTCAGCATTACATAAACCACATTTTCAATAAAAGTTAATCAGAGTAAAGACACGGTTACACAAAGCAAACAGTGTAAGTCTGCAAAATTTAATTTTCTATGTGCTATAACATGCACCTAATGATAAATGTGCTGGGTACAAAATTAATTAAACTGACCTTTTAAAGAACTCACCACTGTAGCCTGTTAACCAGCAAACTAGTCTCTGCTGGTCAGCTAACTAGCAGTCTTTGCTTAAGCAACTCAAATCAGAGGCTAACGTTAGCATTTGTACCCATCAGTCAGGAAGGTCTGAGGCTAAAACTGGGACTAATATAACTCTGCCTGAAGCCCTTTAAAGTCTAATGTAAAGGTAACTGTAAAACATAATTTATTATTATAGAATAATTTATAGAGTAATAAATTATAATTTTCCCTTTCCCCAGTTATAACTAACTTTAGCTCACAGCTATGTAAACCCCGAGGAAAACAGACAGCTAACCTTAGTATTTATGAATACTGGTCCCTCTCAGGCCACCTGAGGCCAAAAACTGGTGGTGACATAACCAAAAATAATTTTACTTTTCAATAAAATGTAAAGGTTAAGTCACGTTAAACCTAAATCACCAGTATTTTAAAATGACTCAGCAAAAATATCCCTGACTTACCTGGTTACAGCAGACACCACTTAACAAATATTTAACAATTCTTTCTAAAAAAAATGATAGTGAGTTAAGTCAAAAATATAAGTTTTAATATTTACCACAGAAAGGTGAAGAGAGTTTTTCCACCTCCAGAGTCCAAAATCCAAATGAAGCCTGTCAGTGTAATGGCTGCCCTCCCTTTAACTTTTCCTTCCTTTTGGGGTTCTTGCTCCCACATGCATTCCAGAAGTTAAGAAATATGGAAAAACATCAGTAAAAAAGTATTATGGAAAATTCCTTTACATTTATACGGTACAATGTATTGTATTTTTTTTTAAAATTATTTTTTTTTACCGTGTAGAAAGCAGGTTTAAGGCACTGGCTTCATTTTTCTGACCCAGAAGCTACATCCATGTTTTATACTGTTTATGGAACAAACACAATAGATTTCATAATAAAATGTTAAAGCAAATATGCTAACTAATACCTCTTTAAATTAGGGTGTGGCTACTTTGACAGGTGTGCTGACGTGCTGATTTAGCCGATCACTGTCTATTTGGCCTAACGTCTGCTAATTCAAGTCACTGAACTGGACTTCTCCACTGTGTTTGTGCTGTTGGTGCATTCTGGAGTATTTTTCATGGAATTATCTGAAAATAATAATGCTTGCTGTGTGGTTCTGCCTGTCCAATAAGTTTGTGTTTCAGTATTTTAGCATTTTCATCTGTTACTTGGCACTAATTAGCAGATATCTATATCCATGTGCATTGCATCTGTACAGTTTATAAATACAGCTCTCTAACTAAGCTTGCTAGCATGGTAGCATGAGCTGATAATGTACCACTTCACTCTGTCATCCATTTATGGTCACTTCTATCTTCAAAATAACCAACATTGTTGCAGACAAAATACTAACATTGAGGCTTCAAAATGCAGAGTCCAAAATTAATAGGTGACATCACGGTGGCAGTGTCCATCTTTTATATACAGGGTTCTATGGGTTCATCCCATGAGTACTGAGTAAAGGGCACCAGAAGTAGGAGGGTCACTTTATGCCCCTGTCACAGTCTTTCACATTCTGATGTTTTTTATGAAGTATCTGGTGTATAAATGTATTTTCCTGATGGGTGTGGTCTAAGATCTCATTGGCATGGCTGGTGTTATCCCATCACAAGACTGTCTCCAGTCATTTGTTCACTAAACTCAAGAGATATTATAGAGCACATAAAATGTGCCCTCTAACTCGCAGCTTGGTTAGTTTACAAGCTGAAGATCATTTTTCAGTTCACATACCTCAACGAGCATTGACCGTCTATTGATGAATCATTCATGTGGGTTAAATGATACGAGTCAAACATGAAAAGCATTAGCAGTTTCTTCGGGGCTTTCATGAACAATCATTCATCTTTTATGAGGGTAAACAGAAGTAAGTGGTCACTGAGGTGGAAAGAGCAGTGAGACAGAGAGAAAGGACAAAAAAAGGGAGAGAGGTAGAGACTTTAGGTTATGGATGTACATTAGTAATGAAACATTTCAAAACACAAAACAGGATACCTTTAACGCTATTACAAACTAATGGTTTTCTAAAAAAGCATAAAGTAATTTATATTTGGCGGTATGGCTCTGTTCTGTGACTCCCCCACCTGTCAGTGTACTATGTAAAATCTGAAGGCAGTGACAGCAGCAGCAAGACTCGAGCACAGGACACAGCAGGCATCAGTTGCAACAGTTATGAATTTTTAAATCAGACATCATGAAATGAGGAGCTGGGTTGGAAGTGGGTTGCAAAGCAGCTTGCAGAAGTGCAGCAACTGTTCATTGTGTAGTTTTGTTTTCCCCTGCTGTTTGGGTTTAACCACCAAGACTACTTGGTTCGATTTTGGTTAATGTAAGCCCGTTTACAATGTTAATCCTTTGCTCACATAAGGACAGTCAGGCACAACTCCTTGGAATCACGTTTTAATATACTGGGCAATGCAGAGTTATTATAGTTTTATACTTTTTCATGTATTTTTGTTTTAAATTCATTTAGAATGTTTGTTTTTAGCTCAGTTTAGTTTTTGTTAGTTTCAGGAGTGGATTTGCTTGTTTCAGTTCAGTTTTTGTTTGCAAATGTTTGATTTTTGGTTAATTTGTAGAAACAGAATGAGCTCAGGGTGGTATGGTGGTGTGGTGGTTATAACTGTTGCCTCACAGCAAGAAGGTTCAGCATTCGAATCCACCATCTGGCCCGGGCATATCTGTATAGAGTTTGCATGTTCTCTCTGGGTACTCCACAGTCCAAAGACATACATAGGTTAGCTGATGATTCTAAATTGGCTGTTGGTGTGAATGCGAGCATGAATGGCTGTCTGTCTCTCTGTGACAGACTGGCGACCTGTTCGGGGTGTACCCCGCCTCTCACCCTATGCCAGCTGGGACAGGCTCCAGCCCCACTGTGACCCTGAATAGGATAAGGGGAAGAAAATGGATGGATGGAGAATGAGCTCAGACTTTCAAATGAATATATTTATGTTCAAGCATAAAGCAAAAGTATCAAAAAAACTTCACACACATATTCACTCAGCCTGTTTGTATTGTTGTAGCTCATGTTCAGTTTAAGGGTGTTTGTTAGCTAGTATTTGACTGACCTGCTCTCTAACTAGCACTTATTTTTGAACATTTAGCTGCATCTCTTTTTTATTCATTCCCTCTCTCCTTCACCTTTCTTTTGACTGTCCATTACATCGGGTGACTTGTCTAACATTATGTGTAGAGTAGCAGGTACATGTTGCCTGCCTTGTTGAGGAGAGAAGGAGAGAGAGGAGAGATCCATCCATGGGTGTCCATGGACAGTGCAGCGGAAGGATACAGTTTTAAGATTTGCTATAATATCGCTGCTCAGGTTAAGTCCCATTGGACCGAACAATGAAAGTTCTAATGTTATTGTGCTGCTCTCATTTATTTCAAAAATTTGGTTTGAGTGTTTTCCGTGCCTTTCTTTTCTTTTTCCTATAAAAACAGAAAACATAGTTTGAGTGACTCACCCAATTTTAAGCAACCAAATCAAATCTGACAGATTCTTAATCCTGCTTTTAAACAAAGCCTGTCAAATTCCACTTGGAATGCATCAGGAAGTGAAGATGCTAAATTTTCCAACGTAATACAGATAGACTCTCTTATTCCAAAAGTAATTATTGTCATGTCCATATAATGCTGTGCCGTATTGGGCTGCATGGGTAGGCAGAGATCAGTGCGGAAACACAAGACTTTACAACCTGTTCTCAATCCCACCTCGTCACATAGTGATGCTTGGTGACGGCTTGCTAGTGTCACATTTTAACGCACTGGTTACCAGATTTAGTAAAGCAGCACACAGCACACTAAATGACACTAAAGCTGTGTTGAATTTAACCCACACCAGAAAACTGCAGCAGTTACAGGACCTACTCTCACTTAAACAACTGAAAATAAAGTGCTCTGCGAGTGGAAAGAGGTACAAATAATTCAATGAAAATGAGTTGCTGTTCGCCCACATTGACCTAACATATTTTACCTTACCAAACAACAGCAGGTGCAGCTGATGTATATAACCAAACAAATGTCAGTTACTTACACCATTTTCCAATATAACTTCACCAGATAACAGGACATCGACCCTTTTCTCTTTTTCACTCATCTCCATAATTTTCTTCGTAACTGCTTTGATCCTTTGAGTGCGCTTACCGAGGCTCATGCCAAGAGAACTTTGTGTCTTCACTCACAATGAGAAGCTTCCACACCAATGACATGTTAGCGTGTGGCTGTGAGTGTGCATGTGACTATTTGGTGTGTCCCTGGCTCGGGAATGACTACTGGAACGCTGACAATCAGCCGATTCCAGTCCCTGGCCGGTCGATCAGTGCATCTTTACTAACCATGTAGTTTTGATGCCTAAATCTCACCAGCGAGTGAAAGCTGCAGTAAAAAGTGAGTGCAAAGATGAATCAGAAAATGAAGCACAAAAGTCAAAGGGCTTTTAACTTGTGGCATCCAATAGTGCTGTTGCTGATGCGTAAGGCATAGACGCCAAAGGGCAAAGATAACAAATTTGTATTAAAGTAGCTGTTATGTTCCCCAAGAAGTCCAGGGGATGTGGGGAAGTAAAAAGGAGAAAAGCAAGCAAAGTTGGCAATAAAATAAGGGTTTTTATTAATAATTGAACTAAAAGAGACAGACAAGCTACTATCACCATCAAAAGAAAGAAAAACACAACAAAACCTAGAAGTTAGTCAGTAAACAAAAGACTAAGCCAAAAAGGTTAAATTCAATCAAACACCCACCTCTCCACTGAACAGCCACCACACTGCAAGGGCAAAGGCAATCTGACACTAGAAATCTCCTCTACCTGGACTTAAGTACTCATGGCCACAAAAGGTGGTACTTAAGGCTGGAGAGAGAATAAGACTCGTCCAGTGGGGCAAAATCACAGCAGGCCCTGCTAGAGCCGTAACACCCCCTCCCATAAGTGCAAACCACTGGTTTGTAACAGAGGGTCTTACAATATTACAAAAAGTAAACTAATGGTAAGTCACAAATATACATGCCTTGCCATTTCACAATTAACAAATTTTTGACATCTACTTACTACACACCATAGCAACGATTAGACATAGTGGAATTTTCAATATATTTTCAATGGGTCCAAATCACTGATGAAGGTGGTTCGCCTGATGCCATCAAGGTAGCCCCCATATGACTCACATCAGCTTCAGCAGCCAACACATTTGGACGACCCCAGGGGCTGCTATGGGGCCTCAGTGAAGCAGAACCCAGTTTTACCATGGCAAGATGGAGGTATATGCAGCACTGGCTAACCAGCATACTCATCACTGTGACCTGGTGAAGAGGCACGTGAAAAGTGTTTCAGTGAGGACCCAACGCAACAGGAAAACTAAATGGAAAGTTCAAACAGAACAGTAATGAAATTCTACAAAATAGCAAGAAAACATGTATGACACAGAGTGCATGATGCAGATTTTACAAATCTGACTATGAAGAACACAAAGCCACAAAAACATGAGAGCATTAAAAGCCTTTCACTCTGACAGGAAGACATGGCAGAAAGCAGCCAAGCGGATTCATCACAAGTTCAAGACCTCGTTCCAGTCCATTCCTTACTTCACCCCTGCCTGCATTCAGTGATGGTCATAAACAGGTCCCAGGCCTTCTGCCCTACAATGCAGCCTTCTGGGACTCCACATAGACAACATGTTCTCTTGTGCTGAGTGATATGTAGGGGAAAGTGGGCTACTGTTTGTTCACTCAGCTAGAAATTCTGCTTTTTCACTCATGTTCATTTTTGTTCACAGCTGTCACTAAAGAGCTTTTTTGGAGTTGTTCATATGAGCAAAAAAGAAGAAAGTGGAAAGAGGAAGACAGAAAGAGCTGGCAGCACCCTGTGCATTCTGATGAATCTCAATATATTATCAGCCACGCATCTGGCATATGGACTCGGGAGTATGCAGAACAAATTAGTCAAGAAAAAAATGTACCTAAGGCAAATTCAGTGTGGAACGAAATGACACAGTTTGGTAAGGGCAAGTAGTTGTAAGCATAGTGTCAAATTTAAACAAAGGAACTGGATGAATAGTGAAAGCAAAAAGTAAAGAAATGTAAAACACATATGACAAAAGAAAATGCCAGGAACAGTGAAGGACAATAACAAAATGGCCAAATGGCCATCGAATGGCTGACATAGAAAACGCATTGCTCTAAGGTGAAAGCAATGTAGCTACTGCCTTGAACCAGCATTCGTTATGGCTCATTGCAGAGTATAACTCATGACATACAAGCTAACTAAGTGCCTGCTTGGGGTCCGGTGGCCAAAAGAGGCATCCCAAGAGCACCTTAACCATACCTGGTTTTAATTTGGCTGATCTCCTCTTGAAGGTTGTGTTTTTGTACATCTCTGGAACACTTTCAGCGCAGCAGTTACTTTTTAGTTGCTCAGTGAAGTTCCTGTTTTGAACCCTTGGATCTGCGCATCTGTAATGTCACCCTGGACCTCAAACTTGTGCAGAGAAGAAACATCAACTTCTGTGTCAAAAGGACCTGACTTTCATGACGAAGACAACAAATGGAGATGAGAGGTAACCAGAAGTCTTCAGTGGAAGAGTCCACACTGTCCAAGTCAGAAGGGGCCAGGGGCATGCTTGTCATTCTTTTCAACACTTGCACAGTTTTGCACCATGGATCCATCCACCGGGTCAAACTGTTAGCACTGTGCTATACTGTAATGTCCTGAGGCATCTGAGGGACAACCTTTGACACAAACAACTGAACTCTGGCATGTGCCATAGTGCCATAAAGCAGGAGATTTTGGGGAAACCAGAACAGTCATCACTCACCTTTTGCTTTACTTGCCTCCCTGTGACTTCGCCCTTTTCCCCAAAATGAAATTCATGTTGAAGAGTTGCCATTTTGACACAGTGGAGGAGACTGCAGATGCTCCACTGAAGAAGATGCTTCAGATGCTCCACTGAAGAAGTTGTACAAACCTTTTGCCATCCATTCCAATCATGGAATGTACAGCTTTTTTTGGAAATGTCCCTAATTTAATAACAGGGAGATCAGCGCACCCCAGTAATGTTACACAAATGACTGATGTTTTTATGATCCTTGTTATTATCTCTATTGTTGAATTAACTTTGAATGATACATAGATAAAATGACTGAAGTGTTCATTTTTGATCAACTTGAGGAGGCTGGACAGCAGTTGGAAAGCACATAAGATGACAGTGTAGCTTTCTGTTAAGAAAATTTGTAGCAATGAGAACTAATGCAATATTCTTACTAGGAGGAAGCTAGAATTTCTTTTTTTTTTGTAGTCGATTTTTAAAAATAACAATAGGAAATATGACATTGTTTTAATAGGACTGAATGACAGTCTCTACTAATGTGAAGCATTCATCATTTTTTGGTGTACCAAGCTTTATTAGAGCTCCTAGAAGTATCTTAAGTTTCTTTTAAGTTAAGTTTAAGTTAAATTTCATGTAGCAAACTCCATTCTTTGCTACATGTACAAGCACCAGAATATCAGGGCAGCCTGACACAACTTTTCAGTGAAGCTGTGCAATTTCTAAACATCTAAAGTCAGATTTGTCTGTGTGCTAATACTGACACATTTATTTAGTTTAGGCTAAGTGGCTAGCTACCTAGTTTACCTGTGGTTCAAGATCAAGAGTGCAATGAAATACTAGGACAGCCAATTCATTTTTGAGATGCCCCTCATGTCAATATTGCTCCATGAAGAAAATAATTATTTAGCTGCACATCAAATCTGGTAATTCCCTTTTCTCCCCTTCCTTCATTCCTAAAATTGTGGTAATAATGAGACAGCTAATTTTCTAACCAGGTTTCAGTTTCTCCAATTAACTAATGTTGTCCTTGTATAGCTACAGTAGGCTTCAGGAACTGTTTTTGAAAAATGAACATTCAGTTCTACATTAAACCAATGAACAATTAGGACTGCTGTTCTCATAAGGCAAAAATAATAAGATATAAAAAAAATATGTACATAAAAGTCCACAGGATTTTTTATATATATATCAGGATAATGAAAGCCTGACTGAAATGAGATTACTGCTTTTACAGTACACTAAACAATGTGGATGAACTCAAAAGCATATAGTGTGAAAAACAATTTATGCTCCGATGCACTCTTTTGAAGTTTTTAAGAAATGCAATTTATTCTTTTTGTCAATACTGTATTTATAATTATGGCAATTTGGGGTTTTTGTAAATTTAAGAATTCTCTCTCTCTGTCTCAGTTTCATTTGATTTCCAACTAGGCATCATGTTTTCCCCCATAGGCCTTAATATCATCTCCAAAACAAAATGTACATCACCAGTTCTTGATCTTGTGATATAATCTAAAAAGTGATGTGAAGTGCACTTGTCTTGTGAGCTCTTGTACTGACTCATATAAACAGGCCTACTTATTTTTGATGGGTAGTGACAATATAATCATAACATTTGAGACAATATCCATAGAACTTATGAGTTGGAGTGCTTTGTGAATCTGCTTTGACTTTTGATCCCAAAAAGAACCACTTAGGCTACAGAGCGCAGCATGTGCAATCAAAAATACAACCTGGAATTATCTGCTTCCTGTCTAGCAAACAGCCTGGAAGGATATCTGCCAATGAATATATCCATTTGTTCCCTCTACAGGCACTTAAGCTTGATAGTATCTAACATCAACTCCTCTGAGTCTGAGTCAAACTATGAACATTTTAACAAGGTGTGATCAAAATGTTTTGACAGCAGCTCCATAAAAATCAAAAACCTTACCTGATTTAAATATGAATGATCTCCTGTTCAAGGTCATCTTCTCTGGCATGTTCAGACAGCATGGCTGCTATGTTTATATCACTCCACTTAAGTACTATACTGACCACAACTTGCAACAGAAAACTTCTGTTCCAAACAAAGCCAACTCTTGTGTAGAGGATTATCACTGGTGATGAGGGTTGGGGTTCTCCCTACGACAAAGCAGTTTTCAGTTGATGAATCAACACTTTCCAAGCCTCAAAGAAGTTCTTCAGGTCAGGAATGAACCAGGAGCATTCTCATAATTTTTTTAAACATTTAATGGCTTGGCACACTGAAGATGAGACTGTCTATGGAGAATTACGTCCTGAGACATTTGAGTGAGAACAGGAGTTTGTTGCCACACCAACACAGTCTTTGTTCACCATCTGCACACTCACTAGATTTGCCTCCCTGTGAATTTATCCACTTCCCCAAAATGGAACACAAGTTGAAGGATTGTTGTTTTGACACACCAGAGGAAATCCAGAACAAGTGCAATGGGACAGAATGGTACTCCCATTGGGAGGCAATAGTTACTTTGATTCATGTAGACATTTTATTTTTAGACTATAATTAGATATTAAAGCTGATAAAAATGTTTGAAAATGTGTGAATATTAACAAAACATCATGGCCACATCTAGCTACCCTTTTGTAACCCCTGGTCCACCTTAGTCAAAGATTTCTAGGCCTGCTTCTAAAGCTTTTTCAAGAAGAAGAGCCATGACTTTGAAAGAGGTTTTGCTGACATTAGGTCTATATTTTCCCTTAAAGGGAAAGGTCACTGAAAATCAATACAAAGTTGTTCTGAGCGATTACCTTTATCAAAGATGAAACATTTCTAACCTGAGGAGAAGGGTGTCTTCCAGAGAGAGACAACTCCCTCATCAATAGGACACAAGGGGTCACAGAATAACTTTATGAGTGCGAAAAATTATACTTGGCCTAACGTGTTAGACATCAAAATACTAAATGAGGTATTATCTTTTGGAATAATGGTGTTCCATCCCTCTCCCAGACCTCCAGAGACTTGAAGAATCTATGCCAAAGTTCATTAAGCTGTTTGGCCACCATGGGGTGGCCAGCCACTGAAATAAGACACTTTATGCTTGTTTCTTTCATTTGTCACCTGATGCTGGTTTCTACCACTGCAAAAATGCATCAACTACAATCACAGCTTTACTCACTCTTAGAGTGATCTCATGGTTAGGATCAGACACAATGGTTCTAGCACTCCAGCATCAGACTTTAAAGCATTTTAAAGCTAACAAAGCAAAAACTACCCTCAAAACTGTCACAGATTTACTAGTAGATTAGAACAGAAACATGATCAAGCCTGACTGAATGATGAGTACAATGACCGGTTTGATTAGTGCTGATATTAGTTGTGGCTGAGGACTTCGTGGTACGCTGCACAGCAAGTTAAGAGCATAAATTCCTAATTGTTTCCTGTTAGTACTTATTGTGTAAAGCAAGACCATCCTCTAATCTTTGATGTCATTGTAAAGCACAGTAGAAAATGAACTGGAAATAATGTTAAGTGACTCTGACAGGATCCCGACACAGCTTCTGTGCCTTTTTTTTTTCTTTTTTAAAAATTTTATTTAAGAATTGATGGCACTGTAATGGCATATTAAATTCACATACATTATTGTCATAAAGTAGCTTCAAGATGTGTAAGAGCAATTAGTTTTTTTTTCCTGAGATTTACAGAATAATGGAGTTCACACACACAAATGCATGCTGGAGGCTGTTGATTCTTGATATCTACACTTACTGATAAGTCTCCATTAAAGGGGACTGACACATCATATTCTGTTTCAAATAAGAAGAATGTTCACGTCACAACAGTCTCCAGATCACATTATGTAATTCTGAATAAATCTCAAAACACTTAATTACAGCACAGAAGTGTGAAGTCCATTTTTCGACCAACTACAAATATCAGGTCAGGTCACGTGTCAGCTATACACAGGCCAATTTTCACATTTTGATTAGAGTTGTAACAGCAATGAAAAAGCAGAAATCACTGCTATGTTACAAGGACAATCAAATACCTCATTAACACATGAAAGACGGATGTGAGTGGTCTAACACAAAGGCTATAAATTGTCAACTGAGGCAGGTAAATAGGACTGAAACTTCTCTTGTAATATTTTGACAAAATACTATCGAAAGCTGGTCTAAGACAAGTCAGGCACAATTTTAAACGTGTGTGATAATTTCCTTTAACTAAAAACAGCAGTCATTGCACTGCAGCTGGGGCACTTTGGATTTCACAAAGAGAAAGAACTCAGAAAAGCACATCTGTTGAGTGGCCACAATTCCTGGAAACATATTTTGCATCAAAACCTCTGCTAAAGCACTTTGTACACCAAATCAATCAATCCAATTGTTTGTGAGCATAAAAACCAACCCAGTGGTCCAAATATAACTAAGAATTTGATTAGTCAGTGAACCATTGAAGCAACTAATACTCCCACCAGGAGAAGCCACCTGGTGCACATGCAAGGAGTTAGTCTTGGACTCAGCATTTTGAAGCCTCAACATCAGTATTTTGACCATTCGTAGCAAGCTTTGTTAGCAAGCTAAATCCATTAAGTGATGGGTGCAACACAGAGACAGACTGCTAATTAGTACAAAGTAATGAATAGCTAATAAAATATTAGATGTTCACTCAGCAAAACTGAAGTGCAGGGCTACAGCTGGCTGTTTTGTGACACCTGTCAACCAAAGTGGAAACACCCTTTACTCCAATATCCAAATGGATGAGTTACATAAAAACTCAGAAATTCTAACATGGGAGTATATGGGGGTGGAAGTGCTTTTAGAGGAAGCCCCTAGTGGCCATTTGAGGAACTGCATGTTTACTGTGAAGCAGAGTAGAGGTTTGCTGCACACTTTTTTAGTTATTTCAAAGGTGCACGAAGGGGGGAAAAGGTCTAAGGTGGTCAAAACTCCATTACTACTTATAGAAACTAAAACAACGTTATGTTTAAATTGGCTTGTGGCCTCATAAAGCATACTACAACAGTTAAAAAAAATAGGTATAGTGCAGAAAAAACAGAACACATCTAAGCCAATGGAACACCTAGGACGCATTGGATATTTGCTCAAGCCAATCATTTTCCCAAGATGGCAAACAGGAGGGAAAGTTCCCAATTGGTTTCAAGTTGGTTTAATATAGCCATACCTTAAAACACTTTAGCATGGACAGGTAGATAGGCAGATGCCACCATTTTTGTCTGGGCTCAATTCCATTTGTGTCTATAGAAAAGAGATGTAGAAATGCCATGCTGCTTTTTGTTGGAATGCCTTGCAACAGGAATGATTCCATCGTTTCTTTCGATCTTCAGTGCTCCATGATACACTCCTCAAAAGAATATCAAGTCTCACCTTTAAATACCTACATGGACACTGTAATATATAGGAAGTATTGTTGGTGTGCAGGTAATAAAGTTGTTAATGTTAATAGTTGAGTGTCAGTGTTCATTAACTTTTGAAGCTAAAACAAACACTAGTGAAGGGGTCAACTTAGACCTGCGTCACCTATTTGGTTTAAAATAATACTAAAGAAACACAACAACTTAATTCACATAATAAAAGGAAGTCAATGATGACATTAAACCTGTTTAATAGTACTCAAGATGCTTTTTGGATGAAAAGATTATTGATTATGGGCTGCAATTTATTTGACTGTACCCTCACCTAAGGTCCTAAAAAAACTAGGCTTGAGGACAGCCACCGTAAAAGGTCCATATACAACAGACATTATACATTATAACAGAGGCATGGGGCTCGCTTTGTTTAGCCAAATGCACTTTGGATGTCGGTTATGTGGTGAATTTCCTTTGGATTCGCTCTGAAGATTCAATTCATCTATTTCTGTGCAGCAGCAGCAATAGCAGCAGTGTGTTCAGAGAAAGCTGCACTTACCAGAGTCAGATCATCTTTCTCTCTGTTCCTCTTGATTTCCTTTGGTACAAAATACCATAGCCGGGTTGTTAAACATCATGCAGTGTTTTTTTTTTGTTTTTTTTTTTTTCTGACATGGTTGTGAAATCATTGGTTTTCATTCAGCTGGTCAGCTGTGAAGATACAATTTCAGATGCATTTTGGAGGTGCTGTTTAAAGAGAACTCCATTGTAAAACTACTGCATACATAACACTGCACATTACCTTGCTCTGCGTAACCTCACAAAAACATTTTACATTTTTATACGCTTTTTGCCCCTAAAATATCAGGCCCCTGTCACAGGCAGTCTGTATTATGTTTGAATGGTTTCCTCATGAATTTCTTTGACACGAATAGCATTTTCCTGTTGATCACATGTCACTGACCTAACATGTTTTTTTTAAAACTCCTATCAAATAAGCAATGTTTTCATCTTCTGTAGTAGATGGTAAGCATGGAAAAAAATATTTTAAAATGTGTTTTATGTTTTATGTCCTTTATATTAAGCTTTGGTAAGCATTCCTGGTTTTATAATGACTTTAATGATGCTGCAATATCAGACCAATATGGTAAATTTCAGCCAAAGAGAAGATATTTTTTTAATTACAACAAAAACCCTTCATATTTCAATATAATTGATTTAAGAATTAATTCAGAAACTCAAACAATTGATTTTAAAAATCATGTTAAAGTTATTCAACAATAACACTGGCAGATACAATATTAATTACTAATAATAATTAGAACTCAACTAAGTAAGGAGGACCCACATTAAAAACCACTGTATACAAGTATAAAAAGCCTCAAATTTACAGTGCAATGCATTATTGTCTATGTACATTTCAAACAAAATTTTGTCGTGACATGTAGTACAGTCAGAAGTTTGGACACATGCATACTCAATCATATGAATGGGCGAGTGTGTCCAAAACTTTGACTGTATGTATTATATGCAAAGGAATAAAGCCCTGCCACAGGGCCTGATGGTCAGCCATGTTAACTGCCATTACTCAGCCTGTTAGCATGTTAGCTCAAAATTAAATGCAATGCAAAAACCAAAAAAAAAAACAAAAACCAAAGAATCAGTAAATCAATGTCGACGGAGACGGGGGAAAGCGGGTAGCTTCAGTAGCTAATCAATGAACTCTGACCAAATAAATAATTCTATTGTGCTTGGATTTTAATTATAAGTCAGTGCTGCTGTTCAGACATTAGTTCTGCTGCTCTGCCTGTACTAAACAGAAGGATGTTAAGGCCTGCAGCAGGCAGCCAAAGATGAGGCACTGAAACAGTTTATATGAGAAAAAGAAAAGTCATCGGGTCTGCCCAGCGACTAATTACTATTACCATTACTTGACTTTTATTATGAGTATTATACTGTAAGAGCAACAGGCTTGATTCTTCTTCAGCTCCTATGCCAGGCTGGGATGATTATTAAATATCTGCAAACAGCAGTATATTTCTCTCTCTCTCCACGTGTGTATGGACAGGAACACTTTCGGAATCACGTTGCTGCCGTTAAAAATAAAAGCGTGCACGTCAACAATCCTTTATTAAAGGCAGATTTAATGCAGTAGTAACCGAAGATGAATTACTGAGAAGTGAACACTTTCTCACAGTATTCTTGGCTGACATTCACAAAGTGTTATATGAGTTTATCAGTTTCCAGCTGATATCTCAGTTTGTGGTAATTCACAGAAATATGTCTGAAACACTGAAAACCTTGGCTGATGTCCACAAAACGAAAGAAACGGGGTTTAACCAAAGCTGTCTGTATTTGGCTGAGCTGTTTATCTCAGTTTGTAACATACATTAAAACGAGTTTAAGTCTCATGAACTCAAACCAGCCCCTCCTTTCTTTGTTTACCTCTAGGTAGGACTTCACCTTCAGTCAGCAGTTTGATATTAAAATATGTTATTCATATTTCAGATGTTTTCCAATGAGATATTATTGCATGTGTACAGTGACTGCTACCGCCCTTACTAAGTGAAATATAAAAAAAAAAAAAAGCAAGCCTAATATTTATGAGTGGAAAAATAAGTCAAAATTTATGTTTAATTTTTCCATTGATGAATTGTTTCAGCACCAACTCTTCATATTTTCAGTTTTGGCACTGAGAGTTTTTGTTTCAAATATCCAGGTTAAAAAGCAGTCTGAATTATTCTTAATGAGTTATGTTTCACAAAATTATATGTGCAGTACCCTGTATAGCCTGCATCCTTTGAGAGAAATAATATGAAGCATTAATATATGTTGTCCACTTCTGAGGCAGCAGTTACACACTGCTGGTAACGCCATATGTTTTATTAAAGCAGTCCAGATCCTTCGTGTTTTATCTGAGGATGATGTACAGTACTTTTAACATTACACAAAGCAAGGTCGCTATCACACTGTTCATGAACAGCCGGGTTTTGTCCATCTACTGGGGTGGGCCTGTGGTGGAGGTCTAAAGAAGATTCTCCTCTGAGGGAGTTGCAGGTATAAATCCAGCTTGATCCCTGCAATGAGCTTCAGTCTTCCTGATGTTTCTGACATGATGTCTGCCTCAGTGGATCAACAGAGACATGTGGTACAGGAAGTCTGTGATGAAAGAAAGGGAGGAGGTTTCTGCAAACCACTGGACCTGGGAATCCAGACCCAGCTTGGCCCTGATGGTGTCCCTCACTTTTCTCCAGGCTGAATGTAGCTGTTGATAACAATGTGGACTTTGGGTGCTGTTAGTAAACGAAAAGCATAAATTACACTTAAATGCAACCTTGTGCTGCTGTGTTTTTAAACATAATATTCCAAGTTTTCTATCTCCATGTTACCAGGCTGTAGAGAGAGCTCTGTGAGTGTGTAATGGGTGTAAAACTGTTTAAATCTTCAGTTTTATATTATCCTCAGTCTTGTGCTAAAATCTCATAAGGTAACATTTAATTTCCAAATAATTCTGATATTTACAGTAACTCTGTGCCACTGTGGAGTGATGTCATTTCTTTGTCTAAAATGAGGATAACAAAAATTAAATAGTGACTAATTATCCATTCAGACATACTGACTGTGAGAGCAGCACAGGTGTGTAGAATTGCTGACTAGCTAACAACAAGCTTCTAACACATTACGTGTGCTAACAGCTGATCTAGCCAATGTATTAACAGTAAAAGTTACAGAATGATGTTTGATGTTGTGTAGAAATATATTGTTAAGATGTGTGCCCTTTTAAATATAGTGACATGGCTGCATTTACCTTCATTTAAAGAGCCATCAGTGGTAATAAAACCATCAGCATAGATCATTAAAACCAGTGTTGCCAACTCCTCAGTAAGCAAAGTAGCTATTGGCTGTCCTAAAAGTCGCTAGAAGTCGCTAAACTACGTCATTGTCTAATGATGCATAATTGACCATGTGTAAGTAATTGTAATGGACGTGGTAGGAGAGAGGAATAACGTCGTGGGAGAGACAAAAAGGGAGTAAAAACCACCCTAAATATGTTTAGAACTACAAATGAACTTTCTTCTGTCGATTCTTGTTTTTAATGTCACAAACTCCTCATTTATCCGGGCTTGGGACCGGCAAAAGTGACCCAAAAGAGACAGTCTGGCTCAGGATCAGTCAGCGGCTGCTTTGCGCATTCGTGATTCATTTGCAGTCTGCACGCGGAGGGGTGAACATCTCCTGCTCTGACTGCAGCTGGTAGGGACTTCTGCATGAGGACTGGGCCGTCTGTGAGTGCTTTGAGGCGAGGGAGAGGACCACAGCAGCACCCGCTGCTTGTTGAGAAGAGTAAGAACGATATGTGCTTTCACGTCAGTCTCCAAAAGTCTCTGATTACACCAGAAAAAGTCGCTAGATTTGTCGCTAGTCGCTTCTATGAAAAAGAGTTGCTAAAGGTGTCTGAATACTCGCTAAATATAGCGACAAAGTCGCTAAGTTGGCAACACTGATTAAAACTGGAGCAGCTGGGCTATGTAAAAAAGTGTTTGCGGTTACGCTCAGGAGTTCGATGCAGCTACTCCACCCTAAATCACTACTGCGGAGAGTCTGGCTCCAAAAATGCAAGATGCCAGCCCCCATAGGCGGGAAATTTTGGCTTCACTTTTGTGCACTGCAAAGTGGAGCCATGTCGTCATTCATTTATACAGTCATTGCTGCTGACACTAGGAGTGGAAGTGAGGCAGTGAGGCATGGCACTCAAAAGCAAGCACTGCAGCCTTTGGATTTCTGCAGAAGAATCTTACAGATAGAAGTCACTGTTCAATACTGTATTGTATTGTACTGTATTGTTTATAGTTCATGGAACCATAATTAATGAGACTGACCAATTACCTGCATTTTGTTAATGTTCAGTTCAGAGTAGCCCAGACCAAATTTCTATAATGTACACAGTGGCATCATCACATTCTGTCAGAATTCCTTTGAACCCTGTTCAAGAGGGATAGTGAAAACTTAACTGAACAGACAGTTTATGTACTTGACTATAATTTCTGACAAAGTCGATAGCACCGCCCTGCATCAAAAAATACAATTTCTGCTGTTTTACAGAAAATAGTTGATATTATCTAATTCAATGATGCTGAGCTAAAAAATAGCAATAAAAATATTCAGTCACGTACAGTTTTGTCACAAAATGCAAATCCATTTTTTCCACATATGGTCCATTTGTGCTCATTTTATTTCAGCTTCTCCAACACAATTTGCATCCGTGCCAACTGGTCATTCTTTCCAGTTAAAAGAAACCAAAGTAATTGTCATTATGCAGTAGGACACATTTTAGGCTGGCTTTTGAGCTGTCAGTGAACAGCCTCCACTCATCTACATCATACTCACGACCCATGGCACCCAAAAAACCTTCAACATCAACACAGTCGACAAAGTCATCATCCATTTCAAAGAATGGAATAAGATCCTTCTCACAATGCCTGTAAAAAGAAAATTTGGTTCCTGGAGCCAGGAGGTTTTTCTCACTGAGCCTAGGCCCAAGCAGCTCAGCCGCTTCCTTTGGCAGATCCAGATCTCGTACTAACTCGTTTAACTCTGGCTGAGTGAATCACTGGGGGACAGATGAGCTACTAGAAGATGGATCTTCAAAGTCCTCATCACTACAATGTTGTGTATCTGGAGACAAAACATCATCAGACTCTTCTCTCTCATCAACTAAGCCAGTAAAAATGGGAGGTGGTATTTCATCTGAATGTGGTCCAGGTCTCATTGCTGATGGCAGGTTAGGGGAACTAATAAGTGATTTAGTTTCTGAACTGTATCCAGAAATATTGACTAAACAGAAGTAGCAGTCATCAAAGTGATTCTGTGGCTCCCTCCATACCATTCAAATACCAAAACCCAAGCTCTTTCTCTTTCCCTTAG